>JARQOC010000003.1:411984015-412069260 GCA_033576535.1 Allobates femoralis
GGGTTTACACGTTGCGATATCGGCGTCCAACTCCGACCAAAAGTCACATGGTTCAGGCGTTGGAGCCGATATCGTTCTTGCTTTGTACGGTGTGAACATCCGATACGATGCAGGAACGATGGGAAACCGATATCAGGGGTCGAATGATGGTGGGTTTACACGTTGCGATATCGTTCAGATATCGTAATACAACGGCGCGGGAGCGCGCATTTAGTGCCCGTTTCTCCCTGATCGCATTGGCGGTTTAGACGTGCCAATATCGGGATACAATGTCCCGACGATGTGTACGCCCACCAACTCAGGAACGACCATTTAACATGGGAGTGAATGGGTGACGTGGCAGTACACATTGGAGTTGGGCTGTCACACGGGACGATCCGGCTCCAACTGGCATCCGATATCGGGCGGTTGAATAGCACGCTCATTCGACCCTCGATATCGGTTTGCCATCGTTCCTGCATCGTATCGAATGTTCACACTGTACAACGCAGGAGCGATATCGGCGCCAACGCCCGAACCATGTGACTTTTGGTCAGAGTTGGACGCCGATATCGCAACGTGACTTTTTTATCCTGAACATTGTCACTGAACTAACATAATCAAACTCATAAAAGTGCCTTTCCATTCTTAACATAGAGAATGTTCTTCTCCTGGTTAGTAGTGAAACCCCTAGTGGCGGACAATTATAGAAAATGGAGCTGAATAGCAAGTCACCTACGAAACAGCATCATTGGTACTTGTATTCTCAGTATCGCCATCTTGTGGCTTTTCAGTATTAAGCAGTTCTTTTTTTTTTTTTTGGAACATATTTTATTGGGTTTTCAGTATAATAACATATAAGTAGACAAATAAACAATTTAAACAGTCCACCCCACCTCCCCCCCACCCTCAGCCTCCCGTGATTACAACAGAAAGAGATCGAGTCCATTTCAAAACATACGGCGTTAAACTACGTTCATATACAGTACTGAGTGTTGACCATAACCCTTGAAAGTCTCAGGGCATTGAGGAAATAAGATATCATCCCTGTCCCTAGCCATCCGGGGTAATAGATATCTGAAGCCCACCCAAGGACCCCTGCAGCTCTCCCAACAGGTACCAAGTTGATTGTATGAATGGGAGGACCGTCGCTCGAATCTCAGTAGGAGACAACCTGGAGAGTATAAACCCTCTCCAGGTTTCAAAGAACTTCCCTGTCAGCGCATCTTTAGCCCTAGCAGCATCCAGACTTTCTATGTGCATCACAACCTTCAATTCCTTGAGTATGCCTGATATACCGGGAGCATGCCCTGAAAGCCAGTCTCGGAGAAGCAATCGCTTGGTGACCATCGCCAGTATATGGAGTATTCGGGCAGATTTGACATCCCATACCCCAGACACCGGGAAATGGAGCAGCCAGGCCAATATGTCCATTGTGACATGCGTACTGGTGACCTCCCTTGCTAGTGTTTCAACCGGCTTCCACAAATTCTGTACCTCCCCACATAACCATAAGCCATGCACCATATCCGTTTTTGACTGGCCACACTTCGGGCAGTTTTGTTGCCTGTCAGGGAACCCAGCAGTTGGAGGCAAAGTAAAACCATATATCGCCCTATGAATGATTCTATATTGCACATCCCTCCATCTTTCGCTGATTATGTTTTTCCTCATGATCTCCCAGCCTTTTCGGATCACATCCCCAACATCAGGCCTAGGTATATATTTAGACCACCCACTGAAGGTGGTGTCCTCCCTCATAGCTAAAGTCGTATCCCTCAAGCTGCCATAGATGTACGACACGTTAATAGTCAAAGGATCTGATCCCAACCAGTCATCCCATATCGAGGGTCTACATTCCTGAGAAACATTGTGGAGATGACGTAAAACATGATGGTGCAATTGCCTGTATTGGATGATGTGAAATGGACTTAATTGGAATTTCTCCAAGACCTCTGACTCCGTTAGCCATCGCCTGTCTGGTATGTGAATGAGGTCTCCCAGTGTGCAGACCCCCTTCCCTAGCCATGTTGCAAATAGGGCATTTTCCCGGCCCAGACTAAACCCTACGTGTGTCCATGGGTTAAGATATTTAGATGTTTTCCACGCCATCGATAGCTTATTTCTAACCGCCTTCCAGCACATGGCCGTGTCCCTATAAATTATTGTGTTCTTCAGGGTTTTGGGCACAATGGACCATGATGAATGTAGTAAACTAGCCGGCTCCCAGGGTCTACACATCGCAGCTTCAGCTGCATAATTAGAGTATCTGCTGGTCTTTTTGAGCCAATCAATAATGTGGCGTAGAAGACCAGCTAAGTTATAGCCCCTGACATCTGGGAAATTCAGTCCCCCCGCTTGTTTCGGGAGCATCAAGATGCGACTGGCTATCCTGGCCCTCCTCCCCCTCCAAAGAAAGTTGGAGAATGCTGCGTTGAGTTTATGGATATCCGCTCTCTTAAGCAGCAGTGGTATAGTCTGCAGCGGATACAGAAGTCTGGCGAAACTGACCATCTTAATTAGATGGCATCTTCCCAGAAGAGTCAGCGGCAGACCTCTCCACCTCTCCAGTTCACGTGTTATTTTAGTAATTAATGGGGTGAAATTCAGGGTATATATATATAGCTAGTGTTGCTGCTGAGAATGATGCCCAGATATTTTATGTGATGAGGCTTTACTCGGATACCTTCTATCTCCCCCATTACTCCACCCCCTTCCTTCCCTAACCTGTGTCGTGGTGTCCCCAAGCGTAAGATCTCACATTTAGCCTTATTGAGCTTAAAACCCGAAAATGTTTCAAAGGTATGAAGGTGTTGGAGCAATGTACCTAAGTCCCTCTCCGGTCTATTCATATAGATAATGACGTCGTCAGTAAATAATGCCGACTTCACCGTTACCCCCCCAATATCAATGCCCTCATGGGAACTAGAGCCATTCAGATACCATGCTAAAGGTTCAATAGCCAAATTAAAGAGCAAGGGTTAAAGAGGGCACCCCTGCCGCGTCCCCCTCTCCAAAGGAAAAGGGGCGGACAAAAAGCCGGGGGTGCATATTCTTGCGCTCGGGTTCTCATATAGAGTCCTTAAAAATGTCCTAAACACGCCTTGCAGTCCTATCTTATCCAGGACCAAGTGCAGCCACGACAAATTGACACTGTCGAACGCCTTTTCGGCGTCCAACAATACCAACGCCGGACGATCAGCATGAAGATTCTCACGGTGACTCACTGAATCCATCACCAGCATGGTTTGTCTGATGTTACCCACAGCCGATCTGCCCCTGACAAATCCCGCCTGCTGAGGGCCGATAAGAGACGGTAGTAATCCTGCCAGGCGATCTGCCATAATTTTGGCCATAATTTTCAGATCCTGATTAATCAGGGAAATGGGGCGGTAGCTGGACGGGTCAGGTGATCCCACGACACCTTTCGGTAACAGCTTAATATGTGCCGTGTTGGTGTGGTTCGAGATACTGTCACCCGCGAGGATGCCATTGAATAAAGAAACTAGGCACGGGGCCACCTTATCGCACAGAGATTTGTAGTAGTCTCCAGTGAAACCATCTGGGCCCGGAGCCTTATGGGCACCAAGATTCTTGATGGTCGCTTGAACTTCAGCCAAAGATATCTCAGCATTCAAACCAGCTAAACCATCTTCTGTGAGAACAGGCAAGGAGACCCTCTCAAGCCACCCCCTTCCCGCTTCCGCCGCATGCTGCACCGGGCCCTGCGTATACAGTTTAGCAAAAAAATTGCCTAAATGTGAGTTGATGTCTTTCGGGGCATGTAGTGTATTTCCTTCAAAATCTAACAAAGAGGGTCAAATTTTTTTCTGACAAATCCATAAAACAATGTAAATAAAAGGGACTGCATCTTTATTAACCCCTGGACCATGGGCGAGGGGTTAATAAAGATGCAGTCCCTTTTTTAGGATTGTTTTATTGATTTTTCAGAAAAAAAATGACGTGGGCTTCGCCGTATTTCTGGAACTAGCCGGATCCAGCAGGCAGCGACGGGCTGCCCCCAACCCCCACGTGCCTATTTGTACCTGGCCGGACACAAGAATATAGGGGAGCCCTTTTTTTTTATTATTTCATGAATTTCATGAAATAATTAAAAAAAATGCTTGGGGCTCTGCGCAATTTCTATGTCTAGCCAGGTACAGCTAAGCAGCTGGGGGCTGGAATCCGCAGCGCAGGGAGGCCCAAGCTTTCTGGGCACCCCCGCTGCAAATTGCAGCCCGCAGCTGCCCCAGAAGATGGCGCGTTCATTGAAGCGTCATCCTCTGGCGCTGAACCCCGCTCTTCCAGCGGCCCTGGTGGCGGTGGCATGCTGGGTAATAAAGGGGTTAATACCAGCTTTGTTATACAAGCTGGAATTAAGCCCGGGATTTTTAATGTCAGGCCAGGTTTGACCCGGCCACTAAGAATCTCCAATAAAGGGTTAAAAAAACACTACACAGAGAAATATTATTCATTAAAAATAAAGACACAGACACCATTACGGACTCCAACTTTATTACCACCACATATCCCTCCAAAGACCCAGGTCTTCTCTCTTCTGTCTTCCTTCTTCTTGTTGCAGCGCCGGTAAGCAGAGAGTTAACTGTGCTGTGACAGCGGGAGCCTATTAAACATGATTTAGCTATTGTAGCAGATAGAGCCTAAAGCTTCCGAGACACATCTGCGATTTGTAAATCGCACATTACTCGCTTCCCCATTCATTAACATTGGACTCGCTAGACTCGCACTCGCTAGAGTCAAGCGATTCCGAGTAATTTAGGACTCGCCCATCACTAATTTATATACTTACTGTATCACTGTTATTTATCACACACTTTTATTATATATTTATATTTATGTTGTCTTAGCCCACAATGATATGGTTTTTAAATGAATGATAAGAGGAATACTATAGGTTTGAACCACTGGCTGTTGATTTTTCAGCCTGGGTGGTTCACCACTGGTGTGTAAGATACACATGGTCCATTTGGTCACTTATTCGTAGATAACATTTTTTATGAGACACATAGAATAATTGAAATAAAAATACACTAATTGTACACTTAAAAATATATATAATTTATTGATTCTTTTACTCACATCATCACCTCACAATTTTTATAACACATTTTATCCTTCATATTTCACTTTTTAATGACATTTTTACTTATTTATCTTTATTTTTTTATATACATATCATTTGAACTGCTATTGACATAGGATGATAATGTTTACACTGATGTGGTGGAACACCAGATAAAGCATCACTAATTCAAGACCATATAGTGTGAGATATACTCTTTGATGAGTTCAAAGCACAGTTGATCCCTTTTTTTATATATATTTGCATTTTTTCATTTCTCATTTTAACTTTAATAAATAAAAGTAGTTTTTAGGGAATTCTTATTTTATCATTTTTTAGACCCTATTCTTGGGCATGTTTTTTGAAAGATGAATAGGTCATCAGAATGGACCATGTACTGAGTTTTTTCAATGGATGGGATGCACCACCCATCATTGATGATAGCTTGTTAGTCATCAGTGACGTTCACTTGATGATACATCCGGTTTTATCTGATATATAAGATAAGTCTGTAAGATACTTGTAATGCCCTGATGACGATGCTTGGATTAGCATCGAAACGTGTAGGTGGAAAATAAAGAAGGGGGGTACTCAAGACTCTGGAGTGATTATTTGCAAGCAGCGCGGACTGTATATACACCATCCCTGGTTTTGGAGACAAAAGTATTGGCACCCTCAGCCTAATACTTGGTTGCACAACCTTTTGCCAAAATAACTGCAATCAACCGCTTCCGGTAACCATTACTTGTTACTTTTTACCATTGTTGTTTCTTACAATGCTCTGCTGGAATTTTAGACCATTCTTCTTTGGCAAACTGCTCCAGGTGCCTGATATTTGAAGGGTGCCTTCTCCAAACTGCCATTTTTAGATCTCTCCATGGGTGTTCTATGGGATTCAGGTCTGCACTCATTGCGGGCCACCTTAGAAGTCTCCAGAGATTTCTCTCAAACCATTTTCTAGTGCTTTTTAAAGTGCGTTTTGGGTCATTGTCCTGCTGTAAGACCCATGACCTCTGAGGGAGACCCAGCTTTCTCACACTGGGCCCTACATTATGCTGCAAAATGTGTTGGTAGTCTTCAGACTTCATAATGCCATGCACACGGTCAAGCAGTCCAGTGCCAGAGGCAGCAAAGCAACGCCAAAACATCAGGGAATCTACGCCATGTTTGACTGTAGGGACCGTGTTCTTTTCTTTGAATGCCTCTTTTTTTCTTCTGTAAACTCTATGTTGAAGTCTTTGCCCAAAAAGCTCTACTTTTGTCTCATCTGACCAGAGAACATTCTTCCAAAACATTTTAGGCTTTCTCAGGTAAGTTTTGGCAAACTCCAGCCTGGTTTTTTTATGTCTCAGGGAAAGAAGTGGGGTCTTCCTGGGTATCCTACCATACAGTCCCTTTTCATTCAGACGCCGACGGATAGTACGGGTTGACACTGTTGTACCCTCGGACTGCAGGGCAGCTTGAACTTGTTTGGATGTTAGTCGAGGTTCTTTATCCACCATCTGCACAATCTTGCATTGAAATTTTGTGATACCAATGTGATAAGAATGGTGTGTGGATGTGGATAGAATAGGTATAGAACAGGTAATCATAATAGTGACCACAGGTCTTATTATTCATTCCATATAAATGATCAGTTCTCTGTTGAAATACAAACAGGGTCAATCCTTCTTGACATTAAGCTGATTATGATGAAATCATGAGCTGAGCTGAAATTCTTGAGACATATACATCTTATGAGAGGAAACCACATCCTCTGCCAGGGAAGCAGACGGGGGTATTGCACAGGAAAGAAGTGAATATCTTGTGGTTGATGGTCACGGCTGAATCATGCCATCAGCGCATGATCAGAGATATTTTAAAAGTATAAATGGAGCTGGTCACATTCAGTGAGGGGGAGAAAACCTTTCCAGAGGCCAACATGGATGGCCGTCTCTGTGAAGCAAGCCGTGGTCCCTTCTCGCTGATCGTGACTTCCCCATTGAAGAAGGTGACGCAGCTACAACACACGGTAAAAGTATTGATGCTTATTCGCTATAACTAAGTCTAGGTATAATTGGTATACTTTATGTTAAGCCTGTATTCAATTGATGACAATTCATGTGCTACTTTGTAAACAAATAAATTTAATCTTGCTATAAAGAATATTATTATTCATGCCTGATTTGTAAGTCAGTGAGCGCTACGTAAGAACGGGCTCTGCCCCAATCCAGGTAAATTTAGCAAGACAAAACTCTCGTCAATTTTTCTTTTCTGTCCACATCTAGGGAGGTTAGCCACAGTGCCATGGGCTTTAAACTTCTTGATGACACTGCGCACGGTAGACACAAGAACATTCAGGTCTTTGGAGATGGACTTGTAGCCTTGAGATTGCTCATGCTTCCTCACAATTTGGTTTCTCAAGTCCTCAGACAGTTCTTTGGTCTTCTTTCTTTTCTCCATGCTCAATTTGGTACACAGGACAGAGGTTGAGTCAACTTTAATCCATGTCAACTGGCTGCAAGTGTGATTTAGTTATTGCCAACACCTGTTAGGTGCCACAGGTAAGTTACAGGTGCTTTTAATTACACAAATTAGGGAAGCATCACATGATTTTTCTAACAGTGTCAATACTTTTGTCCAACCCGTTTTTTTTGTTTCTTGTGGAATTATATTCAATTTGTCTTTAGGACAATTCTTTTTGTGTTTTTTCATTGAAGACAAATTAAATAAAGATAATAATACCAAAGAATTTGTGATTGCAATCATTTTCAGGAAGAAACTGAGTATTACCTGACAGAATTGCAGGGGTGTCAATACTTTTGGCCACAACTGTATATGTATATTGTAGGGCACTGCGGCTGCTACCCGCTGCACCTGACTGTGGAGCCCTTCTAATCCAACCCTCCTGCTCCTCCCTGCCGAGTAATGGGCGCTGCCCCTCTCCTCGTCACTCTGTAGCCCCTCTCCCGGGCCTTGTAAGCTTGCCCCTTGCCCATCCTCTTCCTCTTTAACATACTGCTCACAGGGTGAGCTGCACCGAACTTATGATGGACCCCATGGTAGAAGAGATGAGAGGGAGGATCGGCCAGGAGGGAGCCAAATGGTTTTCCTCCTTTGTAGACACCAGCTTCCTCATGGCCAGCCCGCACAGTGCAGGCAAGCAGAGGTCGATGCAGCGCCTCACATTTTCACTCCCTGTACGGGGGGGGGACCGCTCACCTGAAACGTGTCACGCAATTGGAGGTCTTCAAGACCATTCCCAACTGCCTCAGCACTTGGTCCAAGTAGCAGTCAGGCCTCCCGAAGCATGCACCTGGACCTGAGAGCGGGATCTCAGCGTCAGCGGAAGTCACGTCACCGCCATTTCTGGTCCCGTGGGCCCCTTCTACATCATGTGAGTCTTTTAAGGACCAATTACTAATAAAGCTAGAACAGCAATAGTGAATCTGTTTGTGATGTTATGTGGACTTTTGTTTGAAGCCTCTTTAATGTCCTGGGAAGAGCATGACCTTCGGATTGGATCAGCATATATTCTTTAAGAAGTGTAAAAGATAAAGATGGAAAATCAGCAGCTTTAGGATAAGAGCAGACAGATTAAATGTTAACAGTGAAATTCTTGTACACCAGCGAAAACATCCGTTGTGCTAGGGAATCCAGGAGACTGAAGCTGAGGATAATAATCTAAACTTGCCAAAGTACATATATCCCTCCAAGGGAAGGGTGCAAAATATGACAAGAATGTACAAAGATTCATAAAGTGTCTATAAGGATAGTCCACATGTTGTCCTCTGCAACTTAGATGAATATTTAAAATATTCACTAAATGAACTTTGTGTGGCCTGTGGGAGTGTATATACTGTACTCTAGATAGTATAATACTGAAGAATACAGCATAGAAAAGAAGTAGTCTGCTAGAATGGGTAATAACAGTTAGCAAGTGCTAGAAAAAAAACTGTCAAAAACAGGGTACTTAGTTGACACGTTCATTACAAAAAGGTACGAAGCCGTATACCAACATAAAGGTTATCCATATCAGAACGGTCCCTATCTACCTAATTTAAAACCTGATCCTGCATAAATATACCTCATGGATGCAGGATGAAGACGGGCCATCTATTATATAATTGCCGTAGCTGACTTCTGTCTGACCGGCGTTTGTCCGCGTAGCTCGGAACTTTCTCCAGGACTCTGTCCCTGGCCGCGCAGCGGCCAGGCGACTTGCGAAGCAATGCCCGCAAAGCGGGCATTGCGAGTCGTTGCAGAATCGCGAAGCAATGCCCCAAAGCGGGCATTGCGAGTCGCCGACTCGCGAAGCAATGCCCGCTTTGCGGGCATTGCGAGTCGTTGCCCCGCGAACAAAGCCACAGCATGGGGCTGTAGTGTACACCGCTATGGTATACTACAGCCCCATGTCGCTGCCGCTATCCCCTAAACCTCGCCGCCCATAACCACCGCCGTATAATAAACCACCGCCGTATAATAAACCCTTGCTGGACTCTACCTCTTAAGGGCCCTTTCACATCTGCGTTTATTTGAAATCGCGCCAGATGCGGAGAAAAAAACGCATCTGCCGCGATTGCCGCATAACCACTGCACTTGCGGCGCGGTTCCGGTAATCCCCATAGAAAGTATAGGGGGACTTGCGGCAGGTGCGGCAACTGCGACTTGCGGCAGGTGCGGCAACTGCGGTTTTGCACTTGCGGCAGGTGCGGCAGCGAAAAAAAAACGCGGCTGATCGCGTTTTTTTTTGCTGCCGCACCTGCCGCAAGTGCAAAACCGCACTTGCCGCACCTGCCGCAAATCGCAGTTGCCGCACCTGCCGCAAGTCCCCCTATACTTACTATGGGGATTACCGCAACCGCGCCGCAAGTGCTAAACAAACGCTGATGTGAATTAAGCCAGCCTATAAGCCCACCTCCTAAGCCCCTACCCCGCTGCCTAGCCCCCTAACGCCCCTACCCCCCGCCGCCCCTACCCCCTGTAAACCCCGCAGCCCCTAAGCCCCTACCCCGCCGCCCCTACCCCCTAAGCCCGCCTCCTACCCCGCCGCCCCTAAGCGCCTACCCCCTAAGCCCGCTGCAGCCCCTACCACGCTGCCCCTACCCCCTAAGCCCGCCTCCTACCCCGCCACCCCTAAGCCCCTACCCCGCCGCCCCTACCCCCTAAGCCCACCTCCTACCCCACCACCCCTAAGCCCCTACCCCGCGGCCCCTACCCCCTAAGCCCCCACCTCCTACCACCCGCCGCCCCTAAGCGCCTACCCCCTAAGCCCGCTGCCCGCCCTACCTACCCCGCCCCCTACCCCCTAAGCCCGCCTCCTACCCCACCCCCCTAAGCCCCTACCCCGCCGCCCCTACCCCCTAAGCCCACCTCCTACCCCGCCGCCCCTAAGCCCCTACCCCCTAATCCCGCTGCCGCCACATACTAAACCCCCCTCGCCGCTGCCGCTATCCCCTAAACCCCGCTAGTAAACCCCGCCACCCCTAAGCCACTACCCCAATCCCCTAAACCCCGCCGCCCCTAAGCCACTACCCCGCCGCCCCTAAGCCACTACCCCTATCCCCTAAACCCCGCCGCCCCTAAGCCACTACTACGCCGCCCCTAAGCCACTACCCCTATCCCCTATACCCCGCCGCCCCTAAGCCAGTACCCCGACGCCCCTAAGCCACTACCCCTATCCACTAAACCCCGCCCGTAAATCCCGCCGCCCCTAAGCCACTACGCCAATCCCCTAAACTCCCCCTAAGCCACTACCCCTATCCCCTAAACCCCGCCGCCCCTACCCTCCGCCGATACCCCCTAAGCCCCGCCGCCTCCTAAGCTCCCGGCACTACCCCCGCCGACTAAGCCCCGCAGCCCCTAAGCCACTACCCAACGCCGATACTCCCTAAGCACCGCCGCCTCCTAAGCCCCCGTCGCTGTCCCCCGCCGCTGTCGCTACCCCCTAAGCCGCTACACCCTAAGCCCCCGCCGTCCCCTAACCCACCGCCGACGTCGATCACTTACATGTCTTCTTCTTCATCTGATCGTCCGTCTGTCCGATCCACAAGTGCTCCGTCCGGCCAGCTGTCCTCTTCGTCCGGCCCCGGGGGTCTGCTCTCTTCTTTCCGCCATCTTCGGTTCCGACCTCCTCTTCATTTCTCATTGCGATAGAATGGACGAAAAATCCGCCATTCTATCTCTATGAGAAGTGAGGCGCTCTTCTGATTGGTCGCTCTCTACTGCCGATAGCCAATCACAATCGCCCCTCACTTCCCATAGACATACATTAGCGGCGTGTGGGCAAATGTATGGCCGGGTCCCTGGTTCTGTTTTGCGGCCATAAAATCGCGGACACACCGCAATGTATCTCTATGAGAAGTGAGGCGCCATTCTGATTGGTCGCTGTGTGCTTCCGCTGACCAATCAGAATTGAGGCGCACTTCCCATAGACATAGAATGGAGAAAAATCGTCCATTCTATCTCTTATGGGAAGTGAGGCGCGATTGTGATTGGACAGCGGAAGCACACATCGACCAATCACAAGAGCGCCTCACTTCCCATAGACATACATAGCGTTCTGTCCGCGATTTTATGCCCTCCCTTCTGGTTCTATTTTGCGGTCAGAAAATCGCGGACACACCGCTATGCATGTCTATGGGAAGTGAGGCGTGATTCTGATTCGTACAATCGCGCCTCACTTTTAGCGGTAAATTTGAAATTCTACAAGAGCCCATTCTATGTCTATGGGAAGTGCGCCGCAATTCTGATTGGTCAGCGGAAGCATAGAGCGACCAATCAGAACAGCGCCTCACTTCCCATAGACATACATAGCGGTGTGTCCGCGATTTTATGGCTGCTAAACAGAACCAGGGACCCGGCCATACATTTGCCGACACGCCGCTAATGTATGTCTATGGGAAGTGAGGCGCCATTCTTATTGGTGGCTCTGTGCTTCCGCTGGCCAATCAGAATGGCGCCTCACTTCCCATAGAGAAACATTAGCGGTGTCTCGCGAAATATATTGCCGGCCTTCTGGTTGTATTTTCGGCCATGGCACTCGGCTCTGCTCGGTAGTTCGACGGGGCCGCAATATCGCACTCAGCGCTTGGCGGCGATAGCTAGCGTATCAGCTATGACTCGCAATGATTGCGAGTCGTTGGTAAGGCGCCAGCCATGTCCGTGAAGCGCTCATTGCGAGTTTGCGGCCCCGTCGAAAGACGGATCAGAGCCGAGTATCCTGCCCGAAAATAGAACCAGGGCCTCGGCACTAAAATCGCAGACACACCGCTATGTATGTCTATGGGAATGAGGCCCGATTCTGATTGGCCGCTGTGCATTTTTAAAAATGGCGCCGCCAGTCTGATCGGAGGGCGCATTCCCATAGAGATGCATTGAGAAATGAGGCGCGATTGTCATTGGTTGTTGGACATGGCGGTTTAATTCCGATTGGTTGGCGCTCAGCGGGGAAAGTTGAACTTTCCTTGCCGAGCGCCTGGTTCGATTTTCAGCCACGCCGTTCCGGAGGCTCGAAGTCTGTAGCTCCGCCCCACTCTGTTGTGATTAGACAGCGGCATCTTCACACAGTAGCGCCGACCAATGGTATTCATGGCGCCATGTTTATGAAGTTTCCGCTCTCCAATCACATTGCGGCTGGCGTCTGCCGGTTTTTTATGAATGAACATTTCGCGTCCGCCATGTTAGAGCGCGAAATTTGAATTTGTGAACTATGTAAAAGTTAAAAAGCTGTTTTCACAGTACAATCTCACATCAGAGAATATATTCCTAATGCCTATGCTTATATTAACCCTTTCTTTATACTAATTTCATATAAGCTTCCTTTCACCATATTGACCTGTTTTTTTCAAACTTTATTAACCCCTTCTATTCTATTTGGCCTACACTCGCTATCTCACTATGTGCTGTACAAAGGCCATTTCTACATTAACCTCTTCTATGCATTTTGCATTTTACTTTTCCCCCACACTGTTTTATATGGTTCTAACTGCTACATTAACCCCTTCCATTCTGTTTGCTATTCATTAACTGTGTCCCTATGTGCTGTACTCATTACATTTTAAAATTAACCCCTTCTATTCTATTTGGGCTCCACTTGCTATCTCACTATGTGCTGTACTAAGGGCTTTTCTACATTAACCTCTTCTATGCATTTTGCATATTAATTTTGGGTCACACTGTTTTCTAGGGTTCACACTGCTACATTAACCCCTTGCATTCTGTTTGCTATTCCCTAACTGTGTCGCTATGTGCTGTATTCATTACATTTTAAAATTAACCCCTTCTATTCTATTTCTGCTCCACTTGCTATCTCACTATGTGCTGTACTAAGGGCATTTCTACATTAACCGCTTCTATGCCTTTTGTATTTTATTTTTCTGTCACACTGTTTTAGGGCCCTTTCACATCTGCGTTTATTTGAATTCGCGGCAGATGTGGTGAAAAGAACCGCATCTGCCTCGATTGCCGCATAACCGCTGCACTTGCGGCGCGGTTGCGGTAATCCCCATAGAAAGTATAGGGGGACTTGCGGCAGGTGCGGCAAGTGTGGTTTTGCACTTGCGGCAGGTGCGGCAGCGAATAAAAAAGCGGCAGACCGCGGTTTTTTCCACTGCCGTACATGCCGCAAGTGCAAACCCGCAATTGCCGCACCTGCCGCAGGTACGCCTATACTTAGCATACCGTTTACCGCAACGGCGGTTTTTTTCCCTGCTGCAAGTGCAAACCCGCACTTGCCGTACCTGCTGCAAGTACGCCTATACTTTGCATTGCATTTACCGCAACCGCGCCGCAAGTGGATTGCGCTAATTGCGGCAGATGCGTTTTTTTTCACCGCATCTGCCGCAAATTTTAAAAAACGCTGATGTGAAAGGGCCCTATAGGAGTGCAAGTAGTACATTAACCCCTTCTATTGTCTTAGCTATTCACTGCCTATGTCACTATGTGCTCTATTACTGCCATTTTAATACTATTTATCATTTTAATGATCGTGCCGTATTTTGTACTCATGCCAGTGCTATATTAACCCCTTACACACTGTTCTTTATTTTATTTCTACGTGCAGTGTGTCGTTACACTGTTATGACTACATTAACCCATTATATGCTATTTTGCTTATATTTCATACTAATTAGTATGTAGGACTACTAACTGTCTTATATTTAACAGTTTGGATGTAATGCTACCTGTCCCTTTCACATCTGCGCTAATTTTACATTGTGGCAGATGTCGTGAAAAAATCGCATCTGCTCTGCTTGCTGCATAGTCACTGCATAACTGATGCACTTGCAGTCCGGTTACGGTAATCGCCATTGTCTGTATATAGGGACTTGCGCAAGTGCGCCTTTAGCTCTTGCGCCAGGTGCTGCTGCAAAATATATCACGGTCGCCCACTGTTTTTTATCGCCTCACCACCTGCCGCAAGTGCTAAACCCAAATTGCCGCACCTGCCGAAATTAACTATATAGTGACTATGGAGATTAACCCAAGTGCAGCGGTTATGCTGCAGCTATGCACCAAACGCTGCAGATACAGTTTTTTCTCTACATCTGATGCTATTTCTAATTACCGCTAATGTAAAAGGCCCTGTCGTCACAGTAGGACATTAAATAATTTTACATACCAAATATATTGCTTGCATGCCATTTTACACTGTATGACCAACTGGGGCCCCTTTCACACGCGTGTTGTACATGCCGATTTACATTATTCCATAACAGCTGGAAATATTTCTATTATTAACGCAAGTTCACCATACCAGTCACCATGGGTGTGGTTGCGTAAGGTCACTCTACATCGACGGATTAATGTTGATTTTTACATTGACCTGCCTGTTTCACCATGTACTCCACAAGTGCCTCTTATTTCTATTTTCACCAGGGTTGGGTCACATTGTGCCATTTCACGCTCACTGCTAATGCCACTGTTTCCACCAACTCAAGCAAGAAACACAAAAAACACTCCTTTCCCTATAATCCCAAAACCCTACATTTGAGGTATTAAATAACACTACCTCTCCCATTTTGCACCACCTTCTGCAACTCCACCTCTGCTGCCAGTTATGCGGAACTTCCTGTCATATCGCTACTTTAATCCCTTTTTTTACAATGTTCGAAATCTGCTTTTACAACACGCCTATCAAAGGGCCCTTGCATCCATTTGTCTTGCTTTGAAGTCTCTTTTAAAGGACTTTAAACACACTGATTGCCATTCACTACTCCATACAGTAAACATCATGAAATATTTGTTTCGTACTTTAAAGTACTCCATCATTTCATTTTCACAGGTTATTTAAATACACACTTTCCTTTTATTGTTTTTGCCTATTTAGACATAGTTATTATTGATGGTTTCCTTAACTAACACACTCTAGCTCATTTTGGATTTGATTGACTGTCTATTCTTATTAACATGAGCTCTCCAACTGAAAATATTGCTCTTGCCAAGGAGGCTGCATCTACACCTAAGAAGAAGCGTGCACAGGAGACTTCGGAACAGACACGTCTTCGGTTAGATCGTGATAAGGCTGCTAAAGCAAAACGCATTGCAGAGGAGACTTCGGAAGAGAGACGTCTTCGGTTAGATCTTCGTAACGCTGCTAAGGCGAAACGTATTGCAGAGGAGACTTCAGAAGAGAGGCGTCTTCGCTTAGATAGTGAGAAGACTGGTAAGGCGAAACGCACTGCTGAGGAGACCTCGGAACAGAGACGTATTAGCTTAGATCGTGTTAAGGCTGCTCACGCCAAACGCATTGCAGAGGAGACTTTGGAAGAGAGACGTCTTCGTTTACAACGTATTAAAGCTGCTAAAGTGAAACGCATTGCCAAACTGTCTTCTCCAATGAGACCTTTTCGGTTGGATGTTGCAAAGGCTGCTTCGAAGCAACGTATTGCTGAAATGTCTTCTGAAGAAAGGAGTGTACGAATGTCAAAAAGAACCATGGGTGCGCGTGCCAGACGCCAAATAAAACAAATTAATGTCATTGAAGAACCGTCTGAGAAAGATACTTCTCCTGCCTCTTCGTGTACTGACATTCTACCAAGTGAACAGCCTTTAACACCTCCCATGACCTCCATGGGAAGCAAAGAAGCAAAGGTTCAAAAGGAGTCTGTACGTATGCGCAAGAAGCGTGCCGCGCCTGTGCGTCAAAGACGTAAACATCAAGAGTTCATGCCTACAGGAGATCCGTCTGACACTCACACTGCTGCCACCTCTTCGGCTGACCATCATACTGCTGCCACCTCTTCGTCTGACCGTCATACTGCTGCCACCTCTTCTCTGACCGTCATACTGCTGCCACCTCTTCGTCTGATCCTCATACTGCTGACACCTTTTCGTCTGATCCTCATCCTGCTGCCACTTTTTCGTTTGATCCTCATACTGCTGCCACCTCTTTGTTTGATCCTCATACTCTTGCCACCTCTTCTACTGTGTTAACTACTACTGAACAGCCTTTACCACATCGCAAGGCCACATCTAAAAGAAAACACTGTGCTGAGGAGACGCCATACAGCAAACAGTCTAACATTATCCGCAAAAAAAGGACAAGACAGATGCATCAAGATACACTGTCTCCTACGTCAAAAATACTCCACTTGACCTTTTTGGCTGATAGACGTCGTGACATACGCACACGTTCTTCCACTTCTACATTGCAAGAGCCACAACGCAATTTATATTCAACTTTTCTTGAATGTTTTGATTCTACGTCCCTTCCACGTCTCATCTATGTAGGATTACACAATAAACTTCTACCTTTCTTATCTTCACCTTTCTCTCATCCAATGGGATTTATTGATCAGGATTTTGCTATTCCAGAACATACCTGTGGTTTCATGAATGTAATATGTGAACATTGTGAGGCTCGACATTTTTCTGATGAACGCCCATCAGATAAACACCTTACTCTTTCTTGCCACAAGGGAAAAGTTAAGGTACCATTACCTCAATACCCGGAGGTCTTCCAACGCCTGCTGAAAGGAGAGAGTGAGTACAGTAAAAATTTGATGGAGAATATCAGGAGCATTAATAGTTCTTTTGCTTTTGCCTCCATGGGTGCCCATGTTTCTCCACCACCTGGACACGGCCCTTACTGTTTCCGAATTCATGGGCAACTTTATCATCGTACAGGAACACTCCATCCTGCTGAAGATCAACCTCCAGCATATGCACAACTGTACATTTTAGATACTGCAAGCGCTGTAGAACAACGTATACAGTCTCCAGAAAATGTGAAATGTCATCCAACTTTAATGAGTATCATTGCTCTTCAATTGGATAATATTAATCCCTTTGTTTCGGCCTACAAAATGCTACGTGACGTTGAATTAGAAGAACAGCAGAAGGCAGTAGAACATGGCACCGTCATGCCAAATATTATCATGGCCATTAAACAAGACAGAGACCAAGACCCTAGACGCTATAACAATCCTATTGTCAATGAAGTTGCTGTGGTCTTTGAAAATGCTGATGGAGAGCCACCGTTCAATAGAGACATTTTAATTCATTTGAAACCTGATCCAAATAACCCCTTGGCCCCAAAAACACAGCAAGTCAGTATTCTACACAGCAATTTAGATGCATTACTGTATCCCTTATTTTTCCCTCATGGAGAACAAGGTTGGCATGAGGGACTCAAGCATCACGGCCAAAGTCAACGCAGGGTTACACAGCTCCAGTATTACTGCTATTTGTTGTCTGTACGGAATCGGTTCAATCCTGTCCTGAATGGTGGCAAACTAACACAACAGTACTTAGTGGATGCGTATGTGAAAATCGAGGCTAATCGCTTAAATTTTATCCGTCAACACCAAAAGGATTTAAAAGTGGAGGATTATTGCGTACTCCAGGAACATCTCCTCAAAAAATCTGTTGAGAAAGGTATTCCCATTGGCAAGACAGTCATTTTACCATCTTCCTTTGAAGGCAGTCCAAGAAACATGCAGCAACGCTATCAGGATGCCATGGCTATTGTGACTAAATTTGGACGACCGGATCTTTTCGTAACCATGACCTGTAATCCTAAATGGAGGGAGATTAAAAACAATTTAGAGCCATGGCAGCGTGTGGAACATAGACCTGATTTAGTCGCCCGTGTCTTCAGAATTAAACTGGAAGCCCTATTAAAAGACATTAACAGTGGATTATTTGGCAAAGTTTGTGCAATGGTTCATGTGATTGAATTCCAAAAGCGTGGCCTACCACACGCTCACATTTTGATCATTCTGGATAGCAAATCGAAACTAAGAACTGAGGTTGAAGTGGATAATATAGTTTGGGCTGAAATCCCTGATCCAGAAGATTACCCTGTGCTCTATGAAATTGTGATGCAACACATGATTCATGGACCCTGTGGACAACACAACCCCAATTCTCCATGTATGGATCTTGGAAAGTGTAAGAAAGGTTTTCCTAAAGATTTCCAAACAAAAACAGTCTTGGCTCAGGATTCATACCCTACTTATCAAAGAAAGGAAGGATCATCCTTTCCACACCATTCAAAGATGATTGATAATTCTTGGGTTGTTCCCTATAATCCTTTCCTACTATTAAAATACAAGTGTCATATTAATGTTGAGGTATGTGCTTCCATTCAAAGTGTCAAATACCTATTCAAATATGTCTACAAAGGACATGATAAAGCCAATCTTGAAATTTGCCAAACTAATATCCACCATGATGAAACACATCAATTCATGGATTCAAGATACGTGAGTGCACCGGAGGCAGCTTGGCGAATATTTGCTTACCCGATGCATAGACAATCGCACTCCATTATTCGCCTTGCCGTACATCTCCCACATTCTCAACCGCTTTATTTTCATGAGGATGACTCTGTTGACAACATCAGTTACACAATGCACAGAAAATCCACTCTTATGGCGTACTTTGAGCTCAATGAGAATGACCCGCATGCTCATGATTACTTATACCACCAAATTCCAGAGCACTATGTTTGGAAACAAGGTGAATGGGAAATTAGAAAGCGAGGAGGTTCTTCAGTGATTGGAAGAATGTATACTGTCAGTATGAAAGATCAAGAACGGTACTATTTAAGGTTGTTGTTACTACATGTCAAAGGAGCAACAAGTTTTGACAACATAAAGACTGTTAATGAAGTCACATACCCAACTTTTAAAGAGGCAGCATTAGCTCTTGGATTGCTCTTCGATGACACTGTTTGGAGAAATACTTTATTGGATGCCTGTGTTTCTCAACATGCCTGCACAGCTTCATGATATGTTTGCATATATATGTATTTTTGGTCCTCCAGCTCATCCATTGGAGTTGTGGCAAGAATTTAAACAAGACTTTATCCAAGACTACTGCCATGCATATCACTCCAACACTGAGGAGTGTGAGAATTGTGAAGGATATGCAATGACAGATGTCCACAATGTTCTAAAATTTCATGGCAAAACTTTTACTGATTTTAATCTACCACGACCAAAAAGAAAGCCACACATCGCTCCACTATACAACAAGGATAATGAGTTAAGAAGAGCTCAGCAAATGAAAGCTACTTTAAATGACCAACAACTTTTGGCCTATGATGCAATCAATCAAGCTTTACACGATAGAAGTGGACAACCTAAGTGCTTTTTCATTGACGGTCCAGGTGGCAGTGGCAAAACATATCTGTATGATTTATTAATTCATGAACTAAGAGGAGAAGGCGAAATTGTATCACCTGCAGCCAGTACAGGGATTGCAGCTAACTTACTGCAAGGAGGAAGAACCATCCATTCGCTTTATGGCATACCAATTCCAATAAATGAAACATCCGTTTCCAGAATTAAAAATGATACAGATGCTGCACAACATTTGAAAAGTACCAAACTTTTCATTATTGACGAGTCCACTCTTTTATCTAAATATGCATTGCATGTGATAGATCAACTTTTACGGGATGTCATGACCACAGATATTTCCAAGAAAAATACAACACCTTTTGGAGGAAAAGTCATTGTTCTAGGAGGAGACTTTCGACAGTGTCTGCCTATCATCCACATGGTACAAGAACTGACATTATAGAGAGTTGTATTAAATACTCACGACAATGGCAGCTTTTCACTCAATTGCCACTCTTCAACAATGTGCGTTCCATTGATCCTGATTATAGCAGTTGGTTACTTCAACTGGGAAATGGTGAATTGTCCAATGATTTCAACCTTGGAGATGATATCATTGAAATCCCACAAGACATGATCTGCACTGGCTCACTTATACTTGCTATATTTGGTGAAAACATTCTCATTGATGTAGATAACAATGAAAGCATTCAGATTGCTGCATCACATGCCATTCTTTGCCCTAAAAATGACCATGTGGATATGGTGAACTCTAAGGTCATGGATTGCATTGCTGGTGAATACACTGAATACATTAGTGATGATTCCATTGATCCTGATGAGACTGAAGATCCAGATCAATATCCAGTGGAATTTTTAAATTCACTCACACCAACGGGAATGCCTTCTCATCGCCTCAAATTAAAAATCGGCCTGTATACAGCTAAATGAAGGTGTCCAAAAGATGGTTTTTAGCTGCACACTGAGATAAAAGATTACAGCGGTTTAATCCCGGCAGCTGGAACGTCAGACACAAACGCTCACGCGTATACCGTGTTTTGGCGTTGACTACTTGGAGCTACAAGCCACTTCTGCAGCACTAAGATGCTAAATGAATGCAGACAAGAGTTGTTTTTTAGCTGTACACTAAGATTAGAGATTAAAGCCCTGCAGGTGGACTGGTCAGACACAAACGCTGACGAGAATACCGAGTGTTTTGGCGTATTCTTTCTAAGAGTTGGGACCTTTTCCCCCCCTCACCTCATCTCTGGAAGTGGACGTTTTCCTTAGTCATCAATCACCAACGACCCACATTCCATCCTCCATTGAAATAAGGTGGGTCCACATTTAAGCGACTTTAACGTATAAGACCTGTTCCTTAGAAATTAATATACCTTCTCCCTCATAATCCTAGGCAATTTGGATCACCGTCTTAAGAGGTATGCATATCAAGATCTTTAATGAATATATCCAGTTTCCAGAGGTCTAATTGGATGATTAACAGTTTTAAATATTTTTAAAAAATTGCGTTTTATATATTTTTTTATATAATTTAATACAAATAAAAAATACAATTTATTACAATACTATTTTGTGGTAAGAATAATTGAATAGATAATGCAGTACGGGATTCAGCGCACTAAGAGTTGGTTTTTAGCTGGACCCTGAAATTAGAGATTAAAGCCCTGCAGGTGGACTGGTCAGACACAAACGCTGACGAGAATAACGAGTGTTTTGGCGTATCCTAATTTAAGATGCTAAATTAATGCAGACAAGAGTTGGTTTTTAGTTGGACACTGAGATTAGAGATTAAAGCCCTGCAGGTGGACTGGTCAGACACAAACGCTGATGAGAATACCGAGTGTTTTGGCGTATCCTAATTTACGCTACAACCTACTCCTGCCTATAGAGAGCTAAATTAATCCCTAAAAGCACTGTTTTTGGATGGATGAGATTTCCAGCCTGTACACCAGCCCCAGATGTGATGCAGGCTG
Organism: Allobates femoralis; assembly: GCA_033576535.1. Lineage (NCBI taxonomy): Eukaryota > Metazoa > Chordata > Amphibia > Anura > Aromobatidae > Allobates > Allobates femoralis. The sequence goes on from JARQOC010000003.1 coordinate 412,005,621, forward strand.
GTATACTGGCACAACAAAGTTTGCTATATACCAGGGCCGGACTGGGACTAAAAAGCAGCCCTGGAAAAGAAATCCCAGCAGCCCACATACTATATCACCCATCAGCCGCGATCAGTGAAGTTTGCTTTTACATTGTCGTGGCCTCATCACTTTCTTAAAGGAGTTATCTGAAGAGCCACATGGGAATGGTGGAGCAGAGGGAAATCAATTGCAGCTCCATTTACATATTACTCTTCAAAGATACATTTCTCGGGATTGTGGGGTCCCAGCGGTCAGATCCACTGCGTAGAGAAAGTCATCACCTATATAGAAAAGAAATGATGACTTCCATATTGGGGATAATCAATTTAAACAATATTTAAATGCTGAAAATCCGAAAGTCCAATACCAACTCTCAGTAGTCAGGACAGCAGGAGTGGTACTGTGCAGTGTATATATATAGAATAATAGAGATACTGAGGATTACACCCAGTACACAGGACAGGAGAAGTGGTACTGTGCAGTGTATATATACAGAATAATACAGATACTGAGGATTACACCCAGTATAGAGGACAGGAGAAGTGGTGCTGTGCAGTGTATATATACAGAATAATACAGATACTGAGGATTACACCCAGTATACAGGACAGAAGAAGTGGTACTGTGCAGTGTATATATACAGAATAATACAGATACTGAGGATTACATCCAGTATACAGGACAGGAGAAGTGGTACTGTGCAGTGTATATATACAGAATAATACAGATACTGAGGATTACACCCAGTATAGAGGACAGGAGAAGTGGTACTGTGCAGTGTATATATACAGAATAATACAGATACTGAGGATTACACCCAGTATAGAGGACAGGAGAAGTGGTACTGTGCAGTGTATATATACAGAATAATACAGATACTGAGGATTACACCCAGTACACAGGACAGGAGAAGTGGTACTGTGCAGTGTATACATACAGAATAATACAGATACTGAGGATTACACCCAGTACACAGGACAGGAGAAGTTGTACCGTGCAGTGTATATATACAGAATAATACAGATACTGAGGATTACACCCAGCATACAGGACAGGAGAAGTGGTACTGTGCAGTGTATATATACAGAATAATAGAGATACTGAGGATTACACCCAGAATACAGGACAGGAGAAGTGGTACTGTGCAGTGTATATATGCAGAATAATACAGATACTGAGGATTACACCCAGTATACAGGACAGGAGAAGTGGTACTGTGCAGTGTATATATACAGAATAATACAGATACTGAGGATTACACCCAGTATACAGGACAAGGGAAGTGGTACTGTGCAGTGTATATATACAGAATATTAGAGATACTAAGGATTACACCCAGTATACAGGACAGGAGAAGTGGTGCTGTGCAGTGTATATATACATACACATCCATATGTAGACATACACATTATATATACACGCATACATTATGTATACACATACACATCCATACAGTTAGGGCCAGAAATATTTGGACAGTGACACAAGTTTTGTTATTTTAGCTGTTTACAAAAACATGTTCAGAAATACAATTATATATATCATATGGGCTGAAAGTGCACACTCCCAGCTGCAATATGAGAGTTTCCACATCCAAATCAGAGAAAGGGTTTAGGAATCATAGCTCTGTAATGCATAGCCTCCTCTTTTTCAAGGGACCAAAAGTAATTGGACAATGGACTCTAAGGGCTGCAATTAACTCTGAAGGCGTCTCCCTCGTTAACCTGTAATCAATTAAGTAGTTAAAAGGTCAGGGGTGGATTCCAGGTGTGTGGTTTTGCATTTGGAAGCTGTTGCTGTGACCAGACAACATGCGGTCAAAGGAACTCTCAATTGAGGTGAAGCAGAACATCCTGAGGCTGAAAAAAAAGAAAAAATCCATCAGAGAGATAGCAGACATGCTTGGAGTAGCAAAATCAACAGTTGGGTACATTCTGAGAAAAAAGGAATTGACTGGTGAGCTTGGGAACTCTAAAAGGCCTGGGCGTCCACGGATGACAACAGTGGTGGATGATCGCCGCATACTTTATTTGGTGAAGAAGAACCCATTCACAACATCAACTGAAGTCCAGAACACTCTCAGTGAAGTAGGTGTATCTGTCTCTAAGTCAACAGTAAAGAGAAGACTCCATGACAGTAAATACAAAGGGTTCACATCTAGATGCAAACCATTATCAATTCCAAAAATAGACAGGCCAGAGTTAAATTTGCTGAAAAACACCTCAAGAAGCCAGCTCAGTTCTGGAAAAGTATTCTATGTACAGATGAGACAAAGATCAACCTGTACCAGAATGATGGGAAGAAAAAAGTTTGGAGAAGAAAGGGAACGGCACATGATCCAAGGCACACCACATCCTCTGTAAAACATGGTGGAGGCAACATGATGGCATGGGCATGCATGGCTTTCAATGGCACTGGGTCACTTGTGTTTATTGATGACATAACAGCAGACAAGAGTAGCCGGATGAATTCTGAAGTGTACCGGGATATACTTTCAGCCCAGATTCAGCCAAATGCTGCAAAGTTGATTGGACGGCGCGTCATAGTACAGATGGACAATGACCCCAAGCATACAGCCAAAGCTACCCAGAAGTTCATGAGTGCAAAAAAGTGGAACATTCTGCAATGGCCAAGTCAATCACCAGATCTTAACCCAATTGAGCATGCATTTCACTTGCTGAAATCCAGACTTAAGACGGAAAGACCCACAAACAAGCAAGACCTGAAGGCTGCGGCTGTAAAGGCCTGGCAAAGCATTAAGAAGGAGGAAACCCAGCGTTTGGTGATGTCCATGGGTTCCAGACTTAAGGCAGTGATTGCCTCCAAAGGATTCGCAACAAAATATTGAAAATAAAAATATTTTGTTTGGGTTATGTTTATTTGTCCAATTACTTTTGACCTCCTAAAATGTGGAGTGTTTGTAAAGAAATGTGTACAATTCCTACATTTTCTATCAGATATTTTTGTTCAACCCTTCAAATTAAACGTTACAATCTGCACTTGAATTCTGTTGTAGAGGTTTCATTTCAAATCCAATGTGGTGGCATGCAGAGCCCAACTCGCGAAAATTGTGTCACTGTCCAAATATTTCTGGCCCTAACTGTATGTACACACATACATTATACATACATTATATATACACACACATCATTATGTAAACACACGGTATATGCACACACAGTATTAGTATATATATATATTTACACACACACATCAGTTTGTACACACACACACATCCATTTTATATATATACATTCATATGTACACACACAGTGTGTATATATATATATATATATATATATACTAGATGGGGGCCCGATTCTAAAGAATCGGGTAGTCTAGAATCCATATATAGTTTATTTGCTAATAGTTAGGGGAGTGCGGTGAAATGAATTGTGTGTATACAGGTGGCTCAGTGGGTAGCAGAGTATACGGTGGCTCAGCGGTTAGCAGTGAGTGCGGTCGCTCAGTGGTTAGCAGTGAGTGCGGTGGCTCAGTGGTTAGCAGTGAGTGCGGTGGCTCAGTGGTTAGCAGTGAGTGCGGTGGCTCAGTGGTTAGCAGTGAGTGCGGTGGCTCAGTGGTTAGCAGTAAGTGCGGTGGCTCAGTGGTTAGCAGTGAGTGCGGTGGCTCAGTGGTTAGCAGTGAGTGCGGTGGCTCAGTGGTTAGCAGTGAGTGCGGTGGCTCAGTGGTTAGCAGTGAGTGCGGTGGCTCAGTGGTTAGCAGTGGGTGCGATGGCTCAGTGGTTAGCAGTGAGTGCGGTGAGATTGGTCAGGGCAGCCCCGTGGGCAGAGTGGTCAGGGCAGCGCCGTGGGCAGAGTGGTCAGGGCAGCGCCGTGGGCAGAGTGGTCAGCGCAGCACCGTGGGCAGAGTGGTCAGCGCAGGTGCCGTGGGCAGAGTGGTCAGCACACACATACATACATACACACATACACACACACACACACACACATACACACACTCCGCTATAGTTAGCACCGACCCTGCATCTTCCCCGCCGGCTGGATCCTGAGTGGACATGTCGCCACCCGCGGACGACTGGATCCAATATGGCGTTCGGGAAGTCTGGGGAGACTTCTTGGACGCTATATTGGATCCAGTAGTTCGGGGGTGGCGACATGTCGACTGAGGATCTAGGCGGCTGATGCAGGGCCGGTGGTAAGTATAGCGGAGTGTGTGTGTGTGTATGTGTGCGGACAAAGTGAGGGAAGTGCGGACAAAGTGAGGGAAGTGATTACATACACACATATATACACATTCTGTACATTGCATATGGAGGGGTGAGGACAGGGGTGGCTGGAGGGGTGAGGAGAAGTGAGGACAGGGGAGGCTGCAGGGGTGAGGAGGGGTGAGGACAGGGGAGGCTGGAGGGGTGAGGAGGGGTGAGGACAGGGAAGGCTGGAGGGGTGAGGAGAGGGGAGGCTGGAGGGGTGAGGAGGGCAGAGGACAGGGGAGGCTGGAGGGCAGAGGACAAGGGAGGCTGGAGGGCAGAGGACAGGGGAGGCTGGAGGACAGAGGACAGGGGAGGCTGGAGGGCAGAGGACAGGGAGGCTGGAGGGCAGAGGACAGGGGAGGGCGGAGGGCAGAGGGGAGAGCGGAGGGTGGAGGGTGGAGGCTGGATGGGAGAGCGGAGGCTGGAGGGGAGAGCGGAGGCTGGAGGGGAGAGCGGAGGCTGGAGGGGAGAGCGGAGGCTGAGGGGAGAGCGGAGGCTGGAGGGGAGAGTGGAGGCTGAAGGGGAGAGCGGAGGCTGAGGGGGAGGCTGGAGGGGAGAGCGAGGCTGGAGGGGAGAGGCTGGGGGAGAGCGAGGCTGGAGGGGAGAGGCTGGAGGTGAGGGGAGCGAGGCTGGAGGGGAGAGGCTGGAGGGGAGGCGGAGGCTGGAGGGGAGAGGAGGCTGAAGGGGAGAGCGGAGGCTGGAGGGGGAGAGCGGAGGCTGGAGGGGAGAAGCGGAGGCGGGAGGGGAGAGCGAGAGGCTGGAGGGAGAGCAGAGGCTGGAGGGGAGAGCGGAGGCTGGAGGGGAGAGCAGAGGCTGGAGGGGAGAGCGGAGGCTGGAGGGGAGAGCGGAGGCTGGAGGGAGAGGCGGAGGCTGGAGGGGAGAGCGAGGCTGGAGGGAGAGCGAGGCTGGAGGGAGAGCAGCTGGAGTGGGAGAGCAGAGGCTGGAGGGGAGAGCGAGGCTGGAGGGAGAGCTGAGGCTGGAGGGGAGTGAGGAGGCTGGAGGGGAGGCGAGGCTGGAGGGGAGAGGCTGGAGGGGAGGCGGAGGCTGGAGGGGAGAGGCTGAAGGGGAGAGCGGAGGCTGGAGGGGAGAGCGGAGGCTGGAGGGGAGAGCGGAGGCGGGAGGGAGAGGGGGCGGAGGGAGGCTGAGGAGAGCAGAGGCTGGAGGGGAGAGCGGAGGCTGGAGGGAGAGCAGAGGCTGGAGGGGAGAGCAGAGGCTGGAGGGGAGAGCGGAGGCTGGAGGGAGAGCGGAGGCGGAGGGGAGAGCGGAGGCTGGAGGGGAGAGCAGAGGCTGGAGGGGAGAGCAGAGGCTGGAGGGGAGAGCAGAGGCTGGATGGGAGGCAGAGGCAGAGGCTGGACGGGAGAGCAGAGGCTGGAGGGGAGAGCAGAGGCTGGATGGGAGAGCAGAGGCTGGAGGGGAGAGCAGAGGCTGGAGGGGAGAGCGGAGGCTGGAGGGGAGAGCGGAGGCTGGAGGGGAGAGCGGAGGCTGGAGGGGAGAGCGAGGCGGGAGGGGAGAGCGAAGGCGGAGGGGAGAGAGGCTGGAGGGGAGAGCGGAGGCTGGAGGGGAGAGCGGAGGCTGGAGGGGAGAGCGGAGGCTGGAGGGGAGAGCAGAGGCTGGAGGGGAGAGCGGAGGCTGGAGGGGAGAGCGGAGGCTGGAGGGGAGAGCGGAGGCTGGAGGGGAGAGCGAGGCTGGAGGGGAGAGCGGAGGCTGGAGGGGAGAGCAGAGCTGGAGGGGAGAGGAGGCTGATGGGAGAGCAAGGCTGGAGGGGAGAGCAGAGGCTGGAGGGGAGAGGGAGGCTGGAGGGGAGAGCGGAGGCTGGAGGGGAGAGCGGAGGCTGGAGGGGAGAGCAGAGGCTGGAGGGGAGAGCAGAGGCTGGAGGGGAGAGCAGAGGCTGGAGGGGAGAGCGGAGGCTGGAGGGAGAGTGGAGGCGGGAGTGGAGAGCGGAGGCGGAGGGGAGGAGCGAGAGGCTGGAGGGGAGAGGCTGGAGGGCAGAGCGGAGGCTGGAGGGGAGAGCGGAGCTGGAGGGGAGAGCGGAGGCTGGAGGGGAGAGCGGAGGCGGGAGGGGAGAGGCGGAGGCTGGAGGGGAGAGCGGAGGCTGGAGGGGGAGGGGAGGCTGGAGGGGAGGGCGGAGGTGGAGGGGAGGAGCTGGAGGGGAGAGGGAGGCTGGAGGAGGGGAGCTGGGGAGGCTGGAGGGGAGGGGGAGGTGGGAGGGGAGGCTGGAGGGGAGAGCGGAGGCTGGAGGGGAGAGCGAGGCGAGAGCTGGAGGGGAGGCGGAGGCTGGGAGGGGGAGGAGGAGGGGAGAGCGGAGGCTGGAGGGGAGAGCGGAGGCTGGAGGGGAGAGCGGAGGCTGGAGGGGAGAGGCGGAGGGGGAGGCGGAGGGGAGAGGGAGGCTGGAGGGGGAGGAGGCTGGAGGGGAGAGCGGAGGCTGGAGGGAGAGCAGGGCGGAGGGGAGAGCGAGGCTGGAGGGGAGAGCTGGAGGGGAGAGCGGAGGCGGAGGGAGAGGCGGAGGGAGGAGTGGAGGCGGAGGGGAGAGGCGGAGGGAGAGAGGCTGGAGGAGAGGAGGCTGGAGGGAGCAGAGGCGGAGGGGAGGCTGGAGGGGAGAGGCTGGAGGGGAGAGCGGAGGCTGGAGGGGAGAGCGGAGGCTGGAGGGGAGAGGCTGGAGGGGGAGGCTGAGAGGGGGGCGAGGGGAGAGCGGAGGCTGGAGGGAGAGCGGAGGAGGGAGGGCTGAGGGAGGGCTGGAGGGGAGGAGGCAGGAGGAGGGCTGGGGAGGGCAGGTGGAGGAGGAGAGGCTGGGGAGGCAGGAGGGAGGCAGGTGGAAGGCGGGGAGGCAGGGGAGGCTGGGGGCAGGGGAGGCTGGAGAGGCTGGGAGCAGGGGCAGGGAGGCTGGAGAGGCTGGAGGGCAGAGGCGTAGCTGGGTGGGGGGGTGCAGACTCACCGCTGCCGGCGTGCGTCTGGTGTAGGAGGAGAGGAGGGGTGGGCAGAGGTACAGGAAGTCCCGTCCTCCCTCCTCTCCGGGCACACAGCGGGCGGCTGGCAGCAAGGGGCCCCCCAGGGGGTGGGGCAATGGGCCCCTCATGGCTTGGGGCACGGGGCACTCGGCCCCCCTGCTTCTCGCTAGGTACGGTAGTGGGTGGAGGGAGAGGCTGGAGGGCGGACGGAACTTTCGAGAGCGGAACGTTCCTCCCTGTAGCCGGGGGACCGCGCAGTGGTGACGTCACCACCATGGGTCCGGAGACCATCACGGAAGTACCCTCAGGGTATTCCAGAAGTGGCCTTCGGCTTTTATACATTAGATATATATATACACATAACTATACATACACACACATCCGTATGTACACACATTTACAGTACATACACACACACATTATTATACATAGAGAACGAGGGAGACACAGGGTGTTATCAGTGCTGTTCTGCTGCCCAGGTCACAGTTATCTATCTAGTACAGGACCCTGTGGTCGGTCGCTCTGTCTGTGGGATTGATGGGATTTATTGCAAATGCTTGAGATTCCACAGATCGGGCAGTAAAAGTTCAATCAGTTGCTATAAATCCTCTGTGCCCCAGACGAAGACTGCAGCCACAAGACACAATCCTGACATCAAACTGTGCAGAAACCTTCTGCCCAGGAGACAAAATATCCCCTCTTACCGCCCAGATGAAGGAGCTCAGCCCGCACAGGAGTTGAAGGAAGGAGAGGCATGGGAAGGAGCCCTGCACCAGCCGACAGTGTAGGAAGTGCACGGCCCCGGGTTCCCGGTAAGCAGGTTGTACAGGAGGGTCAGGGAGCAGGGAGGCATCCTGCAGCTGGAGCCGCTGAGGAGTGGAGGAGCTGTCATACTCCTCTTCAAAGAAGCGGCTGCAGAAACAAATGCGGAAGGAAGCTCCCCGCCGCCAGAAACACCTCTGCGGCTGCTGTACAGCTCCCTGGCTGTGCCCGGTCGGCACCCGCATAAAGACTTAAAGGGGCCGTAGGCGACCTTTTAAAGGTAAAGAGCGGCCGCAACGGCCCAATTTCCCTTCAGCCCACCGGGAAAACTCCAGATATGCCCTATGGCCAGTCCAGGCCTGCTATATACCCTACCTCCCTGCCTACCTGTATACAGCTCTATTAGTCCTCAGAAGGACTGTTGTGGTAATTAGACTGGCAGCCCTGCACCTACACTAGCTGAAAGGCCACAAATCTGTCCCTCAATCAGCAGCAGCTCTCCCTACACTAACTGTCTGTGGAGCAGAGTGACGGGCACAGCACGGTCAGGTCTTATAAAGACCTAATGACGCTGTGTGGTCAGCCAATCACTGTAATGCCACAACCAACATGGCTGTGGCATTACAGTGTCTGTCAGCCAATCCCTGCATGCGGGCTGGCTCTGTAAAAAGCGCCAACATGCAGGGAGGTGGACCCCGAGCATAGCAAGAGTATCGCGAGATTACTGAGATATTCGTGTGAGTACCGAGTAGTGACAAGCATACTCGCTCATCCCTAGTAAAAACGTGTTAATGCACCCATGGACTGCAATGCAAAAAATGCAGTGCAAAAGTGCATTGCGTTTAATGCTGTGTTTTTGCAAGGTCCGCTAAAAATGTGGTCTGCAATGTTTTTTGCTGATTTTGCCAAAATGCATGCGTTATTTTTAACGTGGAAGTCTATGGGGGATGCATGCATTATTGCATGGTACATATATGTACCATGCATTAACACATGCATTAACGCTAGGTACATACATGTACCTGGCATTAATGCATGCATTAAATGAGGCAATAACCATGTAGAATGCCATGAAAATGGCAAGTGAAAAAAAAGGAACCTTTAATGCATCTTGCAAACGGATGCTGGCTCCTAAGTGTGACCTTAGCCTAAAAACGTTTACCCATTTCACAATTAAATCCAAAACTTAATCACTCACAGACCAAACTATTATTATTCAGACAAATTCTCATCCACATACTCCGGAATGTGGACCACACAAACGTTCTTGAAAAGGAAGATCATTTCTCAACTTTCCAAGACTTGATCACTTAAAATAAATTCAATATTTTTCTTAGTTTGACGGTTATTACAACTATGTCTCGCTACAAAATACGTCCAGGCATTTATATTCCTTACATAATTATATTGGTGACACAGGCATAATCATTTTATTGGAGGATCTCTAACAATGAGGCTGTTCTGTATTCACACACTCTGGGCTTTGCTGCATGTTCTTGCTGAACCTCCTGTACCAGACAATACTTTTATGATCCTGTAACGGATTGGTTATTTTGTGCAGATAGCAGTTCCCACCTTGGCAGGTTGAAGCCTGTGATTATGCACCATGTCAATTGGCACATTGGTCACTCATAGGGTACCTTCTCACGCCACAACCACGGGAGACATTTTTGGAGGTGATATTTCATCCTGGAGGAGGCGGACGCCAATGAGCGCAGGCTATGCAAATTGGCGCGAGAATTCAAAGTCAGAATTTCGCGCCAATTTGCTGCCGGTGACAGTGGCGCATTAGCGCTGCTGTTTGCCGGGATTTACAGGGAACCCGCAGCCCCCACCTCGCCTCTCCCCCCACGCTCCCACCTCGCCTCCCCCCTCGCCTCCCGTTGTTCTCACCTGTTTGTACACAGGGCGGGCTGATGTGACATCACACAGCCTGCCCTGTGTACAGACGGGTGAGAACAGCGGAAGGCGAGGGGGATACTGCCCCCTGCCTCTCACCCCACCCGCATCCATACTGCTCCCCCTCGCCTCCCACTGTTCTTCTCACCCGTCTTCTCCGTCACTACGGTCATGTGACATGGTGGGCTGATGTGACATCGCACAGCCTGCCCTGTCACATGATGACCACTACGGAAGACAGGTGAGAACAGAGGAGGGCGAGGGGGATCTTGCTCCCCGCCTCCATCGTGCCCCCCCGCATCCATCCTGGCCCCCCTTCCCCCCCGGCTCCATCCTGCCCCCCCTGCATCCATCCTGCCCCTGGCTCCATCCTGCCCCCCCTGCATCCATCCTGCCCCCATCGGCTCCATCCTGCCCCTCCCCTCTGGCTCCATCCTGCCCGCCCCTGCTCCATCCTGCTCCCCCCATCTCCATCCTGCCCCCCCCGACTCCATCCTGCCCCCCGCCTCCATCCTGCCCCCCGGCTCCATCCAGTACCCCCTGGCTCCATCCTGCCCCCCAGGCTCCATCCTGCCCCCCATCAGCTCCATCCTGCCCCGCTCGCTCCATCCTGCTCCGCTTGCTCCATCCTGCCCTCCCGCCCCCATCCTGCCCTCTCCCCCCCCATGCCACCTTCCTGTTCCTCCGGCTCCATCCTTCCCCGCTCGCTCCATCCTGCCCCGCTCACTCCATCCTGCCCCCCCACCACCTTCCTGCCCAGCTCACTCCATCCTGACCCCCCACCACCAGCTGTCGAGCCCACTGGGACGGGGTACTCGGAACCGGACCGGGTTCACTGCTGGGGATGTCACGGAGTGCCTGGTTCGGACCGTGTCCCGGGCCCTGGCAAGTAAGAGGGTGATATTTACAGGGGATATAGTTTGTCGTGACGCCACCCACGGTGTGTGGTCAGTAAGGGGACCACCGCTGCTGCAGAACCTCCGGGGTGATGTTAGGCAGCTTAGATGGTACTGCTCTCCGTAGGTAGAGGCGGGTTCCCCGGGGCAGTGGTTGTTATAGTCTATGGTGGATGTAATGATGAAGGGATGGATAGTGGAGATGGGTTTAAGGAACACACACTCACATTTCTGTAGTTTCCAAAGCTTTACTGCGATGTTGTTGTAGGTTATAGTCCACGGAGTCTGTACTGGGGCCGGGTTGCTCCCACCCTGTCCGGGTCCTCAGCTTCCTCATGCTGCGCTGTGTGTCCCTGCTGCTGCTTCTAGCTTAGCTGCTGGCACTGTCTCACTCTCTCTCTTTCTGCTGGTACCACTTGGCTAGGCAACTTGAGTCTTCTATGTGGTGCTGACCCTGCCGTGTTGCTATGCTCTGGTACTGTGGTGGTTTAGAGACTCCACTACTCCTGGATTCACTGTGCTGTGTGTGTCAGTCACAGTGTCGGATCCGATGTCTGTTCTGTGCGCTCCTCTGGGGCGAGTGGCGATGGCACTCAAGCTCCCAGATGTGGTCCTCTGTCCTTTATTCACCTCTCCTCAGACCCTAGCTAGGCCTGGAATCAAGCAGCAGATTGTGGAGAAGGCTGGTGCAGCTCCTTTACACCACAATCTCTCTCTCTTCACAGTACTGTCTCGTACTTAACTCCTCTAGAGCTCTTCTCTAGACTAGACTCACTACTTCCTGTTGACCTGGAGTATATAAGGGAGCTGGTTGAGCTCCCCCTCCTGGCCCAGAGTTGCTTGTGTAGGTCAGTGTGTTGTGGGAGGGAATCCGTGTGATGTTACTGTGGCACGTTAACCCCAGGGGTGCCACACATCCTGCCCCGCATGCTCCATCCTGCCCCGCTCGTTCCATCCTGTCCCCCCACCACCATCCTGCCCCGCTCACTCCATCCTGCCCCACTTGCTCCATCCTGCCCCCCCATCCTGCCCCTACCTCCGTCATCATTCTGCTCCTCTGGCTCCATCCTGCCTCGCTCGCTCCATCCTGCCCCGCTCGCTACATCCTGCCCACCCCCCCCCACCACCACCCTGCCCCCCCCACGCCACCATCCTGCTCCTCCGGCTCCATCCTGCTCCATCCTGTCCCACTCGCTCCATCCTGCCCCGCTCGCTCCATCCTGCCTCGCTCCCTCCATTCTGCTTCGCACCCTCCATTCTGCCCCACTCCCTCCATCCTGTCCCCCGCCTCCATCCTGCCCCCCGCTGTTCTTGCTAACCCACCTCCATCCTGCCCCCCTCTCTGCCTCCATCCTGCCCCCTCCCGTCGCCTCCATCCTGCACCCCCGGCTCCATCCTGCCACCGGCTCCATCCTGCCCCCCCCGGCCCCATCCTGCCTCCCCAGGCTCCATCCTGCCCCCCCACTCCATCCTGCCCCGCTCACTCCATCCTGCCCCCACTCCACCCCCCCATTACCATCCTGCCCCCTTGCTCCATCCTGTCCCCATCTGGCTGTTAGCGGTCATGTGACCAATCAGCTGATCGGTTTCCCATGTAACAATGGGTCCTAAAGGCTTGTAGGACCTAGAAGACAGAGATGGAGCGAGCTGGCGGACAGGAGAGTATCCTCACTGAGGATTTTTTTACTTTTACTGTAGAGGAGCGGGGGGCGGCGGGGAGCGGAGTATCGCCATATACCATAGTGCTGCCATACATGTACTGTAATGTACCGCCATATACTATAGTGTTACTTTACATGTACTGTAATGCAGAGGTCCCCAACTCCAGGCCTCAAGGCCCGCCAACAGTGCAGGTTTTCAGGATTTCCTTAGTATTGCACAGGTGCTAATGTGATCATCTGCACAGGTAATGATTCCAACCCCTGTGCAATACTAAGGAGATCCTGAAAACCTGCACTGTTGGCGGGCCTTGAAGCCTGGAGTTGGGGACCTCTGCATTACAGTACATGTAAAGTAACACTATAGTATATGGCGGTACATTACAGTACATGTATGGCAGCACTATGGTATATGGCGATACTCCGCTCCCCGCCGCCCCCCGCTCCTCTGCTGTAATGTACCGCCATATACCATAGTACTGCTATACATGTGCTGTAATGTACCGCCATATACTATTGCGCTGCTATACATGTAATGTAATGTACCACCATATACCATAGCGCTGCTATACATATACTGTAATGTACTGCCATATACCATAGCGCTGCTATACATGTACTGTAATGTATCGCCATATACCATAGCGCTGCTATACATGTACTATAATGTTTCTCCATATACTATAGTGCTGCTATACATGTGCTGTAATGTACCACCATATACCATAGCGCTGCTATATATATATATGTAAATATATATATATATATATATATATATATATAGTTCACTCACGTTGACTTAACAAGTTCTGTCAGTCACAGTATGTCAACTACATACATATTCTAGAATATCCGATGCGTTAGAATCGGGCCACCATCTAGTAATAATAATATTTATTCATTTATATAGCGCTATTAGTTCTATAGCACTTTACATACATCAGTAATGCTGTCCCTCTTGGAGCTCACAATCTTAACATCCTAAAGGTACCATTACACACAGAGATATATTGCTTGCAACTCACTGGTTGCAGTGAAATCATGGACACATTGTTCCATTTTGTACACAACAAAATGGAACAATGTGTCCATGATTTCACTACAACCAGTATGCTGCAAGCAATATATCACTGTGTGTAATGGTACCTTAACAGTATATTTTTGCAATGTGGGAGGGAACCCACACAAACACGGGAGACACACAAACTCCTTGCAGATGTCCTTGGTGGGAAATGAGCGCAGGACCTCAGCACTGCAAAGGCTGAAGTGCTAACCACTTGAGCCACTGTGCCGTGCTAAAAAATGATTTGTAAATTGTGTTGGAAAAATGAGAAATTTCTGATAACTTTCATCCCCTTCTAACTTGGTAACATAAAAAAATTTGGGAAATGTTATGTATTAACTATTTTGTGTGACATTACTCTCTGGTTTAATGTCATAAAGACAAAGTTTTAATATTGCGAAATGTTTAATATTTAAAGATATATTTATTAGTCAACAAGGAAACAACAAAAGTAAGTTGAGATGAAAGAATTTCAACATATACATAAATTATAAATAGAATGAATGCATAGTATACAAATTCAGAGAAGAAATAAATAATATAAGAGAAAAACAATATAGACAAAATACATAAGTCGAAGAAATAAAATAACCAAATATTTACAACTGACACGAGAAATGTTTAATATTGCTACCGAAATTTCTGATTGATTTTTTCACAAATAAAGGCTTATAGTTTATTTCAGTTTTATATTCTGTCAATTTTTTAGTCTTATGACTCTGAGCAAACGAAAAATGTCTGTCACAATAATTTTGGGGCTTTTGAATATAACTCATTCACCACCGGAAGATTTTCCGTTTTTCATTTTTCCCTCCCCTTCTTCCAGGAGCCATAGCTTTTTAATTTTCCAGTCAATATAGACATATGAGAGCTTGTTTTTTGCGGGATGAGTTGTACATTTGAATGAAATCATTTATTTTCCCATATAGCTGACTGGAAAATGGAAATAAAATACCAAGTGCAGTAAAATTGCAAACAAAGTGCAATTACATTATTGTTTTTTGGGGGGTTTTATTCACCATGATCACTTAATGGTAAAATTGACAAGTCAGTATGATGCCTCACAAAACATATATACTTTTATTTTTATCTAAGGGCCTTTTCACAACAGCGGTAATCGCTGATCGCGGCAGTTGCGGTTCAGTTACGGCAAGCCCCATGCAATGTCTGTGGGGCTTACGGTAAGTGTGCGGCAGGTGCGGCAAGTGCAGTTTCGACACTTGCGGCAGATGCGGCCGTGGAAAAAAATGCTGCTGACCGCGGCTTTTTCGCAGCCGCATCTGCCGCAAGTGCCGAAACCGCAACTATACCGCACTTGCATAGACATTGCATGGGGCTTGCCGCAAGTGAACCGCAAGTGCAGCCGTTATGCGGTAACCACGGCAGTTGCGTTTTTTTCACCGCAACTGCCGCGATCAGTGATTACCGCTGATGTGAAAAGGCCCTAAGTGGTGAAAAAAATTCTGAAGTTTTTAAAGAAAAAGAATTGCACTTTTGTCGCCATTTTCCGTGACCCGTAGAGTTCTCATGTTTCGGGATCTGGGCCTGTGTGATGGATTTTTTTTTGTGTCTTGAGCTGACGTTTCTAATGACACCATTTTTGGGTAGATGTGATGCTTTGATCGCCCGTTATTGCATTTTATTGAGTATTTATTGTCTGCTTTCATTTGATGTTACTTATCCTGATCCTGATGCAAAAAAAGGTCCAAAAACTATGTGCTCTATTTTCCCTCTCATTATTGCATAATTTAAAAATTATTGAGGTTCAGTTGAATCAGTTGCTAGAGAATTTTATTTTCTTCCATTGATGTAATTACACAAAATTTGTTTGGATTTATTTTGCCCATTTTCTCAGGTATTTTCCTGTTTTTTGGTGAGGTCTCTATTACTGACGTGCGCTTTATTCACTTTTGTGTAACTTTCTATATTTTTTGCATTTAATAATTTTCACATTTTTCACCCTCTGTGCACCATTCTCTCTCATCCCTTCCTATTTATTACAACTAATGTATCATTGTTGCATTTTTGAGGGGATTTTTTATAGTTAATGGCAATTCTAAGCATTGCCGCCATGTTACTGTCCTACACTACCAATCCTGTCATGCCTCTCTGTATATAGAGCTCAGACTGCTGAGACCCTCCCCACCGGTTCTCCCTGCCGCGCAATGATCAATGAAGACACATAGGATCTCTTTATAATCTTTATTGAGGGTATAAACGTAACACCACTCATGTATTTGAAAACATGGGTTGGATTGTTTTGGCCGCAGCTCAACCGTAGGCACAAATCTGCCTTATCAACCAGAGGGGTAGAGGCCAGATGCCGCGACAGTCCTTGGCAGGTTGACTCTCACCAGCACCCTCATCCACCAGCCAAGGAGTAGTGACGGCATAAGCCCGAGCTGCAGCTCCACCGAACCACCATGAAACCGGGACTTCTTCATCCTGCCTCCTGAAGAGAAATTAATCACACTGAACTTGCTTGTATGCAAGCATCCTCCATGACCAAATGGGCCTTGACCAAATCCAAGAGATGAATGTGCCTGCTGGGCAGCCCTGAACAGCAAACCACAGTCGTAGTTATCCCACCAGGACTGACACCATCCCCTGAAATATGACTGGAAAGCAGGGTGACTTAGGACTAAAGCATATTGATGCGCTGCTGATGGCCACGAAACCTGAAGTTCTCTGTCCTGCACCTGAAAGAGAAATTAACCAAACCAAAACTGGTTATGTGTAAGCATCTTCCATGCTGAATGGCCCATGACCAAACTAAAGGTAAATGCCTGATCAGAAAACTACGGTCAGAGTCCTCCTACCCGGACCGACCATCTGGAAAGAAACAACGATCAGCATCTCCGTGGTCTTTATTATACAACTAGCTGTGAGCCCGATGCGATTGCATCGGGATTCTAGAATGTGTGTATAGTTTACTGAGTATACTTTAAATATGGCAGCATAGCGGCAGCTGCTATTCCGATTGTTCGGCGCGCTGAAGGCGGCGACCAATCAGAATAGCGATGTGCTGTATGGCGCCATACTTCAAATAGATGGAATATGTAGCGTAAATAAAATAAAATAAATAAAAATATAAATAGATAGATAGATAGATAAAAACAGATAGATAGATAGATAGAGAGATAGATATAGATAGATAGATAGATAGATAGATAGATAGATAGATAGAAAAAGATACATCGATATATAGATAGATAGATAGATAGATAGATAGATAGATAGATAGATAGATCAAAACAAATAGATAGATAGATAGATAGATAGATAGATAGATAGATAGATAGATATAGATAGATAGATAGATAGATAGAAATAGATAGATAGATAAATAGATAGAAAAGATACATAGATAGATAGATAGATAGATAGATAGATAGAAAAAGTTACATAGATAGATAGATAGATAGATAGATAGATAGATAGATAGAAAAAGATACATAGATATATAGATAGATAGATAGATAGATAGATATATAGATAGATAGATAGATATAGATAGATAGATAGATAGATAGATATAGATAGATAGATAGATAGATAGATAGATAGAAATAGATAGATAGATAGATAGATAGATAGATAGATAGATAGATAGAAAAAGATACATAGATATATAGATAGATAGATAGATAGATAGAAAAAGATACATAGATATATAGATAGATAGATAGAAATAGATAGATATATATAGATAGATAGATAGATATATAAGTAAAAAATGGATGCAGCACTTCCTTCAGTTCAGTTATATGGGCTTTATTCCCAGGACTGCAACGTTTCGACTCTGTGGTCTTTCTCAAGCAGTGTCACACAAACAACTGAGGTGCACATATTTATAGCACCCATGCAAGGGGCTCATTAAGTGTACAATTAGTGTTTTACAATAAATATATCTCATATATAAAAAATACAGTGTATACATATTCCATCTTATTATATATAAAGTGCATTAAACATGAGGTAGTTAATATCATAGTGCTTAAAACATGTTAAAACGTCCTTATGGACTTAATTAATATATTGTGCACATGTGTATATAAGTAGAAATCATCTTACTCCGGTGATATGGATTGCTGCACCTCCATCTCTATTCTCAACAGGAAACCGCTGGACTCCCAGCGTGTAGTTTCCTTCACTGCCCATGCTCCGTAACTCTATTTCCTCCTTCCGGCCTATTGCGAGCCCTCGCGCATGCGCATTAGCGCACCGGGACTCTCAATGTGTAGTTTTTTACTATTCTATGTCCGAATTCTCGCGCATGCGCGCTACCAATGCGAGAATCTCGGACGCCATCTTAGAATTCCTGTTTAGAGATAGAAATGAAGCTTTTCTGAAGGAATATCACTCTATTTCATGTCCATAGGTCTCGATATTTGATCACTTGGTGCCCAGCTTTCTTATATTCAACGATTATAGGCTGCTATTCCTTCATCACCATATTTTGATGACAATTCATTACCAGTTTAACTGGATTAATTTCTAGCAGCCTATAGTAATATATATATTAAATTAGCTATGGGCATTTTTGTATGACATATAATCACCGTCCAGAGGACTATATACAGACCGTATTAAGCTTTTAAAAAAGCGAGAATTAGAATGGATCCACAAGTTGGATACGCTAAAACCAAAAGGTCTTAACGTTGATTATAAAATTGGAGGTCTCTTTTGAATATAAAAAAATCTTTGGAAATATGAATCTTTATAATTCTCTGTATTTTAAGGCTAGAAAAATGTATTGTTTTAATATTTAATGTTTTTTGTTTGTGTTTTGTCTATTACAGATATACTGGAGATATGGGAATGCTGCACTTGAACATCTATATGACATTTAAACTGCTGCCCTATATATTTACTTGCTATCTTGTTTATTATACGTCCTCCTTTCGGTTTATTATGATTATATGATATGAATATACATGAATAAAGAATTATTGAGAAAGAAATTATGAGGTTTCTGTGGAATTCTAGTATAAAGTGTCACTTAAACAGAATGACGGACATAGTTAGATGGATATACACTAATTTATGATGCTGTCATTTGTGCTCGGGTTGAACGGAGCACTTAACTGTGAATAGTCCTCTGGACGGTGACCTAAACATTTATGAATAATGTCAGATAGATCACATAGAGTAAGACACTATCACCTAAACAGAATGATTGACATAATAAGGTGGGGATCTGCCTATGAATGTCTATATCATTTGTGCCTGTATGATTATAGGTACTTAACTGTATATAGTCCTCTGGACGGTGATTATATGTCATACAAAAATGCCCGTAGCTAATTTAATATATATATTACTATAGGCTGCTAGAAATTAATCCAGTTTAACTGGTAATGAATTGTCATCAAAATATGGTGATGAAGGAATAGCAGCCTATAATCGTTGAATATAAGAAAGCTGGGCACCAAGTGATCAAATATCGAGACCTAATGGACATGAAATAGAGTGATATTCCTTCAGAAAAGCTTCATTTCTATCTCTAAACAGGAATTCTAAGATGGCGTCCGAGATTCTCGCATTGACATATAATCCCCGTCCAGAGGACTATATACAGTTAAGTACCTATAATATACAGGCACAAATGATATAGACATTCATAGGCAGATCCCCACCTTATTATGTCAATCATTCTGTTTAGGTGATAGTGTCTTACTCTATTTATTTATATTTATTATAATTATTGGCATTAATAGCATAATTATTAGCATTAATAGCATAAATATTACCATTAATAGCATAATTATTAGCATTAATACCATAATTACCATTAATAGCATAATTATTAGCATTAATAGCATAATTATTAACATTAATAGCATAATTATTATGTGCATACATAATACCAATACCATAAATATCAAAACCATCATCAAAACCATCATCAAAACCATCATCAAAACCATCATCAATAGCATCATCAATAGCATCATCAAAACCATCATCAAAACCATCATCAATAGCATCATCAATAACAATAATATTAGCAATAGCATTATTATTAGCATTAATAGCATAATTATTAGCATTAATAGCATAATTATTAGCATTAATACCATAATTATTACCATAAATACCATAATTATTACCATTAATAGCATAATTAGCATTAATACCATAATTATTAGCATTAATACCATAATTATTAGCATTAATACCATAATTATTGGCATTAATACCATAATTATTGGCATTAATAGCATAATTATTACCATTAATAGCATAATTATTACCATTAATAGCATAATTAAATTACCATTAATAGCATAATTATTAGCATTAATAGCATAAATATTACCATTAATAGCATAATTATTAGCATTAATACCATAATTATTAGCATTAATAGCATAATTATTAGCATTAATATACATAATTACCATTAATAGCATAATTATTAGCATTAATAGCATAATTATTAACATTAATAGCATAATTATTATGTGCATACATAATACCAATACCATAAATATCAAAACCATCATCAAAACCATCATCAAAACCATCATCAATAGCATCATCAATAGCATCATCAAAACCATCATCAAAACCATCATCAATAGCATCATCAATAACAATAATAGTAGCATTAATAGCATAATTATTACCATTAATAGCATAAATATTACCATTAATACCATAATTAGCATTAATAGCATAATTAGCATTAATAGCATAATTAGCATTAATACCATAATTATTAGCATTAATAGCATAATTATTAGCATTAATAGCATAAATATTACCATTAATAGAATAATTATTACCATTAATAGAATAATTATTAGCATTAATAGCATAATTATTACCATTAATACCATAATTATTACCATTAATAGCATAATTATTACCATTAATAACATAATTAGCATTAATAGCATAATTATTAGCATTAATAGCATAATTATTACCATTAATCGCATAATTATTACCATTAATAGCATAATTATTAGCATTAATAGCATAATTATTACCATTAATAGCATAATTATTAGCATTAATACCATAATTATTAGCATTAATAGCATAATTATTAGCATTAATACCATAATTATTACCATAAATACCATAATTATTACCATTAATAGCATAATTAGCATTAATAGCATAATTAGCATTAATACCATAATTATTAGCATTAATACATAATTATTAGCTTAATACCATAATTATTGGCATTAATACCATAATTATTGGCATTAATAGCATAATTATTACCATTAATAGCATAATTATTACATTAATAGCATAATTATTAGCATTTAATAGCATAAATATTACCATTAATAGCATAATTATTAGCATTAATACCATAATTATTAGCATTAATACCATAATTATTAGCATTAATAGCATAATTACCATTAATAGCATAATTATTAGCATTAATACCATAATTATTAACATTAATAGCATAATTATTATGTGCATACATAATACCAATACCATAAATATCAAAACCATCATCAAAACCATCATCAAAACCACATCAATAGCATCATCAATAGCATCATCAATAACAATTAATAGTAGCATTAATAGCATAATTATTACCATTAATAGCATAAATATTACCATTAATACCATAATTAGCATTAATAGCATAATTAGCATTAATAGCATAATTAGCATTAATACCATAATTATTGTATTAATACCATAATTATTAGCTTTAATAGCATAATTATTACCATTAATAGCATATATTATTAGCATTAATTGCATAAATATTACCATTAATAGAATAATTATTACCATTAATAGAATAATTATTAGCATTAATAGCAATAATTATTACCATTAATACCATAATTATTACCATTAATAGCATAATTATTACCATTAATAACATAATTAGCATTAATAGCATAATTATTAGCATTAATACCATAATTATTACCATTAATCGCATAATTATTACCATTAATAGCATAATTATTAGCATTAATAGCATAATTATTACCATTAATAGCATAATTATTATTAATAGCAAATTATTACCATTAATAGCATAATTATTACCATTAATAGCATAAATATTACCATTAA
Source organism: Allobates femoralis (assembly GCA_033576535.1). Taxonomy (NCBI): domain Eukaryota; kingdom Metazoa; phylum Chordata; class Amphibia; order Anura; family Aromobatidae; genus Allobates; species Allobates femoralis. The sequence continues at coordinate 412,027,148 of JARQOC010000003.1, forward strand.
TAGCATACATATTAGGATTAATAGCATTAATTATTAACAGTAATATTAGTATTATTTTTTTTTTTATTATAATTTTTTGTAATTTTTTTTTTTTTAATTTTTAAATTTTTTTTAGTATTATTAAATTATTTTTTTATTTAAAAAATTTTTTTTTTTTTAATTATTATTTTTATTTAATTATTTATTATTTTTTATTTATTTTTTTTAATATTTTTTAATTATTTTTAAATCATTATTTTTATTATTTAATTTATTTATTTTTTTACTTGCGAGTGAGACACAGTTCTCATTGCGGTCCGCCTTTTTTTTCCCATTGACATACAATTACCGGTGTGTCGGCGATTTTATGGCCGGCCACCTGGTTCTATTCGTCGGCCCTAAAATCGCGGACAACCGCTAATGCATCTCTATGGGCAGTCAGCTCGAATTCGATTGGTCGGCATTCAATCCGAAATCGGGCTGATGCCATAGAGATGCATTAGCGGTGTGTCCGCGATGTAAGGCCGAGAAATAGAACCAGGTGGGCGGCCTTATAATCGCCGAAACCGTAATGTATGTCAATGGGAAAAAAAAAGGCGGACCGGAATGAGAACTGTCTCTCACGTGTCGCAAGTAAAAAATAAATAAATTAAATTAATAAAAATAATGATTTAAAAATAATTAAAAAATAATAAAAAAAATTAATAAACAATAATAAATAATTAAATAAAAATAATAATTAAAAAAAAAAAAAAAAGGCGGACCGGAATGAGAACTGTGTCTCAGTCTGACTTTAAAAAAATAAATAAATTAAATATATAAAAAAATGATTTAAAATAATTTAAAAATAATAAAAAAAGGGGGCCTTCTGATTGGCTGAGGGCAGTATACAGCGACCAAATCAGAAGAGGAAGAGGAACGTCGGAGGTGGAAAGTTAGCGAAAAGAAGACAGAAGATCCGGGCGCGATGAGGCGAAGATGGCGAAAGAAGAAGAGACCACGGGCGAGAAGAGGACGCCTGCCGACGTCATGATCAGATGACTTAAGGCATTAAGGATCGACTGGGGACGTTAGGTTAGGGACGGCGGAGGCTTCGGTGTAGGACCTAGGTGACAGCGACGTTAGGTTAGGGACGGCGGGGGCTTCGGGATGTAGGGCCTTAGGTGACAGCGGCGTTAGGTTAGGGGACGGACGGGGAGCTTCGGGTGTAGGCCTTAGGTGACAGCGGCGTTAGGTTAGGGGACGGCGGGGGCTTCGGGTGTAGGGCCTTAGGTGGACAGCGGCGTAGGTTAGGGGACGGCGGGGGGGGTGGGTTAGGGCTTTAGCGGGTGGGCTAGGGGACGCGGGGGGAGGGGTGGGGCATGGGGCGCGGCGGGGTTGTGGACATGGCGGGCGGCGGCGGGTTTGTGCGGACATGGCGGGCGGCGGCGGGTGGGGCATGGCGGCGGGGGTGTGCGGACATGGCGGCGGCGCGGTGTGCGGACATGGCGGCGGCGGCGGGTGTGCGGACATGGCGCGGCGGCGGGTGTGCGGACATGGCGGCGGGGGGGTGTGCGGACATGGCGGCGGCGGGTGTGCGACATGGCGGCGGGTGTGTGCGGACATGGCGGCGGGTGTGCGGACTGCGGCGGTGTGTGCGGACATGGCGGCGGCGGTGTGCGGACATGGCGGCGGCGGGTGTGCGGACATGGCGGCGGCGGGTGTGCGGACATGGCGGCGGCGGGTGTGCGGACATGGCGGCGGCGGGTGTGCGGACATGGCGGCGGCGGGTGTGCGGACATGGCGGCGGCGGGTGTGCGGACATGGCGGCGGGTGTGGCGGACATGGCGGCGGGGTGGATGGCGGGGGACATGGCGGCGGGTGTGCGGACATGGCGGGCGGGTGTGCGGACATGGCGGCGGGTGTGCGGACATGGCGGCGGGTGTGCGGACATGGCGGCGAGTGTGCGGACATGGCGGCGAGTGTGCGGACATGGCGGCGGATGTGCGGACATGGCGGCGGGTGTGCGGACAATGGCGGCGGTGGCGGGGTGTGCGGACATGGCGGCGGCGGCGGGTGTGCGGACATGGCGGCGGGTGTGCGGACATGGCGGCGGCGGGTGTGCGGACATGGCAGCGGCGGCGGGTGTGCGGACATGGCGGCGGCGGCGGGTGTGCGGACATGGCGGCGGCGGCGGGTGTGCGGACATGGGGGAGCGAGTTGCGGCTCAGCAGCGACTCGCTCCATGGTCCCGGAGTAGCGGTGTGTCGGCGATTTTTATGGTTGGTCGGCGTTCAATCCGAAATCGAGCTGACTGCCCATAGAGATGCATTAGCGGTGTGTCCGTGATTTTAGGGCCGACAAATAGAAACCAGGTGGACGGCCATAAAATCGCAGACACACCGCTAATGTATGTCAATGGGAAAAAAAAAGGCGGACCGGAATGAGAACTGTGTCTCACTGTCGCAAGTAAAAAAATAAATAAATTAAATAATAAAAATAATGATTTAAAAATAATTAAAAAATAATAAAAAAAATTAATAAAAAATAATAAATAATTAAATAAAAATAATAATTAAAAAAAAAAAAAAAAGGCGGACCGGAATGAGAACTGTGTCTCAGTCTGACTTTAAAAAAAATAAATAAATTAAATAATAAAAAAAATGATTTAAAAATAATTAAAAAAGAATAAAATAAATAAATAAAAAATAATAAATAATTAAATAAAAAATAATAATTAAAAAAAAAAAAAGGCGGACCGGAATGAGAACTGTGTCTCAGTCTGACTTAAAAAAATAAATAAATTAAATAATAAAAAAAATGATTTAAAAATAATTAAAAAAAATAAAATAAATAAATAAAAAATAATAAATAATTAAATTAAAATAATAATTTAAAAAAAAAAAGGCGGACCGGAATGAGAACTGTGTCTCAGTCTGACTTTAAAAAAATTATTTTCGCGGCCATTGCTCGCCCTGGGCCAGCGACTCGCAATGGCCTCGCGGCCATTGCTCGCGCAGCATTGGGCGCTTCGCGCCCAATGTTAAATTCGTATCCACATGACGACAAACGGAAAGTGCACGTGGAGGGGCGCTTTTCCGATTCGCGATTATATAATAGATGTGCACAGTATATTAATTAAGTCCATAAGGACGTTTTAACATGTTTTAAGCACTATGATATTAACTACCTCATGTTTAATGCACTTTATATATAATAAGATGGAATATGTATACACTGTATTTTTTATATATGAGATATATTTATTGTAAAACACTAATTGTACACTTAATGAGCCCCTTGCATGGGTGCTATAAATATGTGCACCTCAGTTGTTTGTGTGACACTGCTTGAGAAAGACCACAGAGTCGAAACGTTGCAGTCCTGGGAATAAAGCCCATATAACTGAACTGAAGGAAGTGCTGCCTCCATTTTTTACTTGGATTTCTATCATCTGTATGGTAGGGGGGCTTTGCACCCGTCAAATAACAGTTGTGCTGTTTTGTTTTTCTTTTTCTAGATAGATATATAGATAGATAGATAGAAATAGATAGATAGATAGAAAAAGATAGATAGAAAAAGATAGATAGATAGATAGATAGATAGATAGATAGATAGATAGATAGAAAAAGATACATAGATAGATAGATAGATAGATAGATAGATAGATAGATAGATAGATAGATAGATAGATAGATATAGATAGATAGATATAGATAGATAGATAGATAGATAGATAGATAGATAGATAGATAGATAGATAGATAGATAGATAGATAGATAGATAGAGATAGATAGGGTCAAGATGGAGTCTGCCCACTGAGAGGTGGGGGGTGGACAAGGAGGACAGGGATGTCAGCGATAGGACTCATCAGACCTGAAGTCACTTTGTCGCAGTTGATGAGCAAGCAGACATTGGCCAATGTATGTACTAAGAACTCCAGATTAAAAGAAAGATTATTGAGTTTTTTGAAAAAACGTAAGTTTTTGAATTTTTTCCTCAAACACATATGGCTTGTTAGCACTGTGCATCATTGGTGGTAGCTGTGTGCTGCATGGGCTTTTACTTAGTTTGTTTAATCTCTGTGTCCTATGCTTGCACCAGTTCACACTGGTCTGCTGAGTGCTGTGCAGCTTTTCTGAACTATATATTATTACATAGATAGATAGATAAGGAAATAGATAGAAAAATAGATAAAAAATAAAGATACATAAATAGAAAAAATATTTTTTTTGGACCGGAAATAGCCGAGCCCCGTGGCCGAAAATAGAACCAGAAGGGCGGCAATAAATTTCGCGAGACACCGCTAATATATGTCTATGGGAAGTGAGGCGCGATTCTGATTGGTCGGCGGCAGCACACAGCGACCAATCAGAATCGCGCCTCACTTCCCATAGACATATATTAGCGGCGTCTCGCGAAATTAATGGCCGGGCCCCTGGTTCTATTTTGCGGCCATAAAATCGCCGACACACCGCTATGTATGTCTATGGGGAAATGAGGCGCGATTCTGATTGGTCGCTGTGTGCTGCCGCGGACCAATCAGAATCGCGCCTCACTTTTAGCGGTAAATTTGAAAGTCCAAAAGTGCCCATTCTATGTCTATGGGAAGTGAGGCGCGATTCGATTGGCTGGCGGCAGTAGACAGCGACCAATCAGAAGAGCGCCTCACTTCTCATAGACATAGAATGGAGGATTTTTCGTCCATTCAATCACAATGAGAAGTGAAGAGGAGGTCGGAGCCGAAGATGGCGGAAAGAAGAGAGATGACCCCCGGGGCCGGACGAAGAGGACGCCTGGCCGGACGGAGGACTTGTGGATCGGACGGACGATGAGATGAAGAAGAAGACATGTGAAGTGATTGACGGCGGCGGTGGGTTAGGGGACGGCGGGGGCTTAGGGTGTGTAGCGCCTTAGGGGGTAGCGACAGCGGCGGGGACAGCGCCGGGGGCTTAGGAGGCGGCGGGGCTTAGGGGGTATCGGCGGGGGGTAGCACCGGGGGCTTAGGAGGCGGCGGGGCTTAGGGGGTATCGGCGGGGGGTAGGGGCTTAGGGGCTGCGGGGCTTAGGGGCTGCGGGGCTTAGTCGGCGGGGGGTAGCGCCGGGGGCTTAGGAGGCGGCGGGGCTTAGGGGGTATCGGCGGGGGTAGGGTTTAGGGGGTAGGGGCTTAGGGGCTGCGGGGCTTAGAGGATAGGGCTTAGGGGGTATCGGCGGGGGCTTATGGGGCTGCGGGGCTTAGAGGATAGGGCTTAGGGGGTATCGGCGGGGGCTTAGGATGCGTCGGGGCTTAGGGGGTAGGGGCTTAGGGGCGGCGGGGTTTAGGGGATAGCGCCAGTGGCGGAGGACAGCGACGGGGGCTTAGGAGGCGGCGGGGCTTAGGGGGTATCGGCGTGGGGTAGCGCCGGGGGCTTAGGAGGCGGCGGGGCTTAGGGGGTATCGGCGGGGGGTAGGGGCTTAGGGGATAGGGGCTGCGGGGCTTAGAGGATAGGGGGTAGGGGCTTAGGGGCTGCGGGGCTTAGAGGATAGAGCTTAGGGGGTATCGGCGGGGGCTTAGGATGCGTCGGGGCTTAGGGGTAGGGGCTGCGGGGCTTAGAGGATAGGGGGTAGGGGCTTAGGGGCTGCGGGGCTGGCGGGGGGTAGCGCCGGGGGCTTAGGAGACGGCAGGGCTTAGGGGGTATCGGCGGGGGGTAGGGGATTAGGGGGTAAAGGCTGCGGGGCTTAGAGGATAGGGGGTAGGGGCTTAGGGGCTGCGGGGCTTAGAGGATAGAGCTTAGGGGGTATCGGCGGGGGCTTAGGATGCGTCGGGGCTTAGGGGGTAGGGGCGGCGGGGCGGCGGGGTTTAGGGGATAGCGCCAGCGGCGGAGGACAGCGACGGGGGCTTAGGAGGCGGCGGGGCTTAGGGGGTATCGGCGGGGGGTAGCGCCGGGGGCTTAGGAGGTGACGGGGCTTAGGGGGTATCGGCGGGGGGTAGGGGCTTAGGGGGTTGGGGCTGCAGGGCTTAGAGGATAGGGGGTAGGGGCTTAGGGGCTGCGGGGCTGGCGGGGGGTAGCGCCGGGGGCTTAGGAGACGGCGGGGCTTAGGGGTTATCGGCGGGGGGTAGGGGTTTAGGGGGTAGGGGCTTAGGGGCTGCGGGGCTTAGAGGATAGGGGGTAGGGGCTTAGGGGCTGCGGGGCTTAGAGGATAGAGCTTAGGGGGTATCGGCGGGGTCTTAGGATGCGTCGGGGCTTAGGGGGTAGGGGCTTAGGGGCGGCGGGGTTTAGGGGATAGCGCCAGCGGCGGAGGACAGCGACGGGGGCTTAGGAGGCGGTGGGGCTTAGGGCGTATCGGCGGGGGGCAGCGCCGGGGGCTTAGGAGGCGGCGGGGCTTAGGGGGTATCGGCGGGGGGTAGGGGCTTAGGGGGTAGGGGCTGCGGGGCTTAGAGGATAGGGGGTAGGGGCTTAGGGGCTGCGGGGCTTAGAGGATAGAGCTTAGGGGGTATCGGCGGGGGCTTAGGATGCGTCGGGGCTTAGGGGGTAGGGGCTTAGGGGCGGCGGGGTTTAGGGGATAGCGCCAGCAGCAGAGGACAGCGACGGGGGCTTAGGAGGCGGTGGGGCTTAGGGGGTATCGGCGGGGGGTAGCGCCGGGGGCTTAGGAGGCGGCGGGGCTTAGGGGGTATCGGCGGGGGGTAGAGGCTTAGGGGGTAGGGGCTGCGGGGGGTAGCACCGGGGGCTTAGGAGGCGGCGGGGCTTAGGGGGTATCGGCGGGGGGTAGGGGCTTAGGGGGTAGGAGCTTAGGGGCTGCGGGGCTTAGAGGATAGGGGGTAGGGGCTTAGGGGCTGCGGGGCTTAAAGGATAGAGCTTAGGGGGTATCGGTGGGGGATTAGGATGCGTCGGGGCTTAGGGGGTAGGGGCTTAGGGGCGGCGGGGACTTAGGAGGCGGCGGGGCTTAGGCGGGGGCTTAGGAGGCGGCGGGGCTTAGGGGGTAGGGGCGGCGGGGCGGCGGGGAATTAGGAGGCGGTGGGGCTTTGGGGGTAGGGGCTTAGGGGCGGCGGGGCTTAGAGGATAGGGCTTAGGGGTTATCGGCGGGGGCTTAGTAGGCGGCGGAGCTTAGTAGGCATGGGGCTGTAGTATACCATAGCGGTGTACACTACAGCCCCATGTTGTGGCTTTGTTCGCGGGGCAATGACTCGCAATGCCCGCTAAGCGGCCACGAACAGAGTCCTGAAGAAAGTTCCGAGCTACGCGAACAAAGCCACAGGAAGTAGCGCCGGTCAGACGGAAGTCAGCTACAGCAATTATATAATAGATGCCCAGAGTGTCAGGTAAACATCCTCCATTGCCCATTTCAATGGTTCCCTGTTTCCATGTGTCTGTAAAGACCCTCAACAAATGTTTGCCTAAACATATGTATCTGCGTGAGTTCATTTGTGCGCCTGATCCTGGCCCACCCGCGTATCGTTATATGTGTAGTTTACTTATGTGTCATCATTAGGGTGCTTTCACACTGCGTTTTTCTGCCTTCCGTTGGGATCAGATATTTTGAAGGACTCGACGGACAGTCACGGATGCTTCAAATCGGATGACATCGGATTACATCGGTCTGATTTTTTATCGGATCCGTTCGACAGATCCGATAAAAAATCGGACCGATTTCATCCGATGTCATCCAATTTGACGCGTTTTTTTATCGGATTCGTTTTAAATGTCACTCCTCCTAGTGGGTGTGTATACATAGAATATTCCCTTCATTCACTACATACTTTGTGGAAAATGGCGATGACACATGATGAGTTCTACGAGTACCTTAAAATTAGATATGAGCATGCACGTGCATTCGCTATTGCATGTGAGGAAGAACGAAGGAGAAGAAGGCATCAACCGCATCGTTTTTGGCAACACCCGATACATTTTTATAGAGACAGCACTGGAGTGCTTGCCCGTTTATACCCAGAGCTGCGTGCTGATCCGGATAAATTCAAGAACTACATGCAGATGACTGCGTCAAGCTTTGATGAGTTGTTGGATAGGGTTCGAAGCCACATCACGAGGCAGGATACCACATATCAGAGAGCTATTACTCCCCAAGAACGGCTGATGGTCACGCTAAGGTATGTGTATATATGTTGTGTCACCATACACCATACACCATATGGTGGCCACCATACGCACCACTGTACCCTATACGCACCGCTGGACCCAGTATGCAGCCCTGGCCACCATACGCACCGCTGGACCCCATACGCACCGCTGGATCCCATACGCACCGCTGGATCCCATACGCACCGCTGGATCCCATACGCACCGCTGGACCCCATACGCACCGCTGGACCCCATATGTACCGCTGGACCCAGTATGCAGCCCTGGCCACCATACACACCGCTGGACCCCATACGCACAGCTGGACCCCATACGCACTGCTGGACCCAGCTTGCAGCCCTGGCCACCATACGCACCGCTGTACCCCATACGCACTGCTGCACCCCATACGCACTGCTGGACCCCGTACCAAGACTTGGCCTGACAGCCACAGTCCCTGCACACTACACACCCACAGTCCTCCATACAGCCCTGCAACACCCATACACACAGCACTCACCGTGATCCTGGCTCTGTCACAGCAGCATCAGCATCCAACAGCACCCAGACCTTCAAGATCGTGCTTGCAGGGACTGTGGGAGGTGTTTGGAAAGTCTTTGGGATGTCTGTGAGAGGTCTCAGTCTGAATTGAGCATGCCCAGTAAACAAAATCGGATCTGATATCGGATCAGATATCGGATCCGATTTGTCATCCATCCGATCCCCATAGACTCCATGTTATTTAAATCGGATCCGATTTGATCCGATTTTTGCAGCGGACTCAAAATCGCAGCAGTCTGCGATTTTGGCTGCTGCAAAAAATCGGACAGAATCGGATCCGACAAAAATCGGATGCCATTAAGGGCAAATCCGATCCGATCTGTTCCCATAGGATAACATGGGGTCAAAATCGGATCCGATTCTGTCCGATTTTCAACGGACAGCGTCGGACTGCAGAAAAACGCAGTGTGAAAGCACCCTTACCTGTGTGTATCTGTCATTACCTGTGCGTACCCAGCACCGTAACGTGTTCACGACGCTCATTACCTCTACTAACATGTACTGTGTGGGGCATGATTGAGTTCGGGCACTTGGAGCTGAGGGATGTAATCAAGAGAGGCCCCCGTAGGGCGGGCCTCCGATTTGTGAAGCGACAATGCAGTTGCCTTGAATGAAAACTACGTGGGTCCTCCCAAAAGGTTTATATCATTCCGCCCCTTTTTTTTTTTTTTGCTCAGTGTTATCTTGCCTTGCAATTCGAAAAGAAGCTGGAAAACCCACGTCATTGACTACCTTGTATAACCAGGTCTTACCATAGGCTCCGTGAAATCAGGGATAGCTGCCAACCGCATGCTTGACGTCGGCTGGTCACTGGCACGGGCATGCAGACCCAGAATTGGATACCGGCCAAAAACTATCCGGTGTATGACCCGTGCCAAGCTAGCCTCTACTCCATAGGCGATTGTTAACAGACCACGGCAGGCAAAAGCTGGGTGATAGTGTTGTGTGGATCAGGAAGCTAGAAGGTGCGTACCCCAAGAACAGAATATCACCTACGCCACAGGCGAGTATTGCCTGCGACCTGCACATACACACCCCTACCCATTTGTTGCAACTGAAACCGCCAACTATATAATAATGCGGTTTGCTTTTAAGCTGCCTTTTAAGAGCCTGATCCTGTGTATCAGAGAGACAATAGTTCAATAGCCCGAACACTTGAGTATCCAGCGAGGGACGCTGCACCCCTTGATTGTAATAACGGATCTACAGCCCCAGCCACTTTGGTTGTGATAATGGGAACGGTTGCCAAACATTGGAGACATGTTATGTGCCTCCTTAAACTTATGGTGGAACTATTTAAATTACTGATTAATGACTTGAGATATCTTATTCATTTATTTTGTTTATGTATTTTTTTTTGTGTGTGAAACACCTGTGGGGAAAACAGCCAAATGCCACTTAGGAAATAAATAACTAAATAGACCCATGTGTATCTGACCGGGCAATTGGTGCAGCTGGGGGCTGTCTTATGGTGGGTTTACACACTCCAACGTCAGTCCGATATTGGATCCGACGGCGCGGGAGCGCGCTTTTTCTGGCCGGATTTCAAAGAATTGCATCGGAGGTTTACACTGCGCGAAATCGGGATACAACGTCTCTACGATGTGTACGCCCCCCTTGTACGACCGACCCAGGAACGACCATTTAACATGGGGGGACGTTGTACTGCACATCCTAGTTGGGCTGTCACACAGCACAATCCGGCTCCAACCTGCATCTGATATCGGCCCGTTGAATAGCACGCTAATTAGATCCCCGGGTCCAACGCACGAACCACGTGACTTTTGGTCGGAGTTGGACGCCGATATCGGGACGTGTAAACCCACCATTAGACATGCAATCGATTTATACGTGGGGGGGGTGTGGAGCTAACTAGGAGGGATTATGCAGCTACTACCTGCAGACATAATGCCTGAGTGAGAAATTACACTGCACCGATCACTGACCAACGTGATCGCTTCTGCAGAAATGGCGCCTAAAATTTGTTGTCTAATTGAAGGCCCAGTGAAAGGCATGGAGAACTGTGGAGCGCAAGAAACGCTTGGAGGAACCTATGTGCTGTCCCCTGAAGTTAATTGCAAATAAGGGTACCTTTATATGCGGCAACTTTTCTAGGAATTTCACTGTCAACTTACTGGTTGCAGTGAAATCATGGACACATTGTTCTATCTTGTTGCTGTGTACAAATTGAACAATGTCTTCATGATTTCACTGCAACCAGTAAGTTGCCAGTGAAATCCCTTGAAAAGTTGCCGCGTGTAAAGGTACCTTACTGGACATGAATACCCATTCTACAAATCCAAGCAAACCAGGACTCACCCTCATCCAACTTGATAGGATGAGGACTCGCACCTGTGTTGATCTGTACCTGTGGCATGTCATGGGTAAAGAAACTAACAATTGTAATGATGGTAAGAATGACTCCCTCTTGCAACGGACACAATGTAACTTTGTTTTGGACCTGTGTGTGCTGCTTATTCGCACCTCGCTGCCATTGCAATGTGTTCCAAGCACATCTTATAAATAGCTAAGCGGTGGATATATCGGCATGTCTAGTTTAAGTAGAAAGCAGGTGATGGATATTGGGAGAGTTGCAAGGATGACTATAAAATAACCTGTCGTTACTCAGTGGTAGAGTTACTACAGAAAGGGACGCCAATTCAAAACCTACTGATTTCTTCCGCTGCCGGGATTATGCCGCTCACCCCACATTTATTATCTATCTAGGAAGCTGCGATATGGTGCAGCCCAGGAGTAATAACAGGATACAGGCAGACCAAGGCTCTCTTTATATGAGCTTCTGATATATACAACCGAATGGTGGAAGCGAGCTCCGATGCACTGAGGGCTATAAACCAGCCATTCGTGCTTACACGGATGCTGCAGATGGTGCAGGGACAATAGAATCTTGCTGCTAAAGTATAACAGGTTTTTTGTTTTTTTTTAGAGGACTTATTATTATTAATCCCAGATGCATAAAGATGGACTTTAAAGATTAATTTATCTATATACCATATATACTCGTGTATAAGCCGACCCGTGTATAAGCCGACCCCCCTACTTTTGCCCCAAAACCTGGGAAAACCTATTGACTCGTGTATAAGCCGAGGTGTGACCCCAGCACAGGTATACAGCCCCCAGCAGTGTGGTATACAGCAGCCCCAGAGGTATATACAGCAGCAGCAACAGTGGTAGTATACAGCAGCAGCCCAGTGGTATATACAGCAGCCCCAGTCGTAGTATACAGCAGCAGCCCCAGTGGTATATACAGCAGCATCCCCAGTGGTATATACAGTAGCAGCCCCAGTAGTTAGTATACAGCAGCCCCAGAGGTATATACAGCAGCCCCAGTGGTAGTATACAGCAGCAGCCCCAGTGGTATATACAGCAGCAGCACCAGTGGTATATACAGCAGCAGCCCCAGTAGTTAGTATACAGCAGCCCCAGAGGTATATACAGCAGACCCAGTGGTAGTATACAGCAGCAGCCCCAGTGGTATATACAGCAGCAGCCCCAGTGGTATATACAGCAGCAGCCCCAGTAGTTAGTATACAGCAGCCCCAGATGTATATACAGCAGCCCCAGTGGTAGTATACAGCAGCAGCCCAGTGGTATATACAGCAGCAGCCCCAGTGGTATATACAGCAGCAGCCCCAGTAGTTAGTATACAGCAGCCCCAGAGGTATATACAGCAGACCCAGTGGTAGTATACAGCAGCCCCAGTGGTAGTATACAGCAGCCCCAGAGGTATATACAGCCCCAGTGGTAGTATACAGCAGCCCCAGTGGTAGTATACAGCAGCCCCAGTGGTATATACAGCAGCCCCAGAGGTATATACAGCGAAAAGCCCCAGTGGTAGTATACAGCAGCCCAGTGGTATATACAGCCCCAGTGGTAGTATACAGCAGCCCAGGGTATATACAGCCCCAGTGGTAGTATAACAGCAGCCAAGTTACAACAGAGAAACAGCAGCCCAGGGTATATACAGCCCCAGTGGTAGTATACAGCAGCCCCAGAGGTATATACAGCCCCAGTGGTATATACAGCAGCCCCAGGGTATATACAGCCCCAGTGGTAGTATACAGCAGCCCCAGTGGTATATACAGCCCCAGTGTATATACAGCAGCCCCAGGGTATATACAGCCCCAGTGGTATATACAGCAGCCCCAGTGGTATATACAGCCCCAGTGGTAGTATACAGCAAGCCCAGTGTATATACAGCCCCAGTGGTAGTATACAGCAGCCAGGGTATATAACCCCAGGTTACAGCCCAGGTTAATCCATTTAACAGGCCCAGTGTACAAGTGCAGCCCCATGTATCACCCATGTAGTAACAGCCCCAGTGGTATATACAGCCCCAGTGGTAGTATACAGCAGCCCCAGGGTATATACAGCCCAGTGGTAGTATACAGCAGCCCCAGTGGTATATACAGCCCCAGTGTATATACAGCAGCCCCAGTGGTATATACAGCCCCAGTGGTAGTATACAGCAGCCCCAGTGGTATATACAGCCCCAGTGGTAGTAAACAGCAGCCCATGGTATATACAGCCCCAGTGGTAGTATACAGCAGCCCCAGTGGTATATACAGCCCCAGTGGTAGTATACAGCAGCCCCAGAGGTATATACAGCCCCAGTGGAGTATACAGCAGCCCCAGGGTATATACAGCCCCATGGTAGTATACAGCAGCCCCAGGGTATATACAGCCAGTGTATATACCGCCCATATACAGCCCAGGTATAACAGCACCCCATGGTATATACAGCCCCAGTGTAGTATACAGCAGCCCCAGAGGTATATACAGCCCCAGTGGTAGTATACAGCAGCCCCAGAGGTATATACAGCCCCAGTGGTAGTATACAGCAGCCCCAGTGGTATATACACCCCCATGGTAGTATACAGCAGCCCCAGAGGTATATACAGCCCCAGTGGTAGTATACAGCAGCCCCAGTGGTATATACAGCCCCAGTGGTAGTATACAGCACCCCAGAGGTATATACAGCCCCATAGTATACAGCAGCCCCAGAGGTATATACAGCCCCAGTGGTAGTATACAGCAGCCCCAGAGGTATATACAGCCCCAGTGGTAGTATACAGCAGCCCCAGTGGTATATACAGCCCCAGTGGTATATACAGCAGCCCCAGAGGTATATACAGCCCCATGGTATAACAGCAGCCCAGTAGGTATATACAGCCCCAGTGGTAGTATACAGCAGCCCCAGTGGTATATACAGCCCCAGTGGTAGTATACAGCAGCCCAGAGGTATATACAGCCCCCAGTGGTATATACAGCAGCCCCAGGGTATATACACCCCCATGGTAGTATACAGCAGTCCCAGAGGTATATACAGCCCCAGTGGTAGTATACAGCAGCCCCAGTGGTATATACAGCCCCAGTGGTAGTAACAGCAGCCCCAGAGAATACAGCCCCCTAGTAACAGCAGCCCCAGAGGTATATACAGCCCCATGGTAGTATACACGCAGCCCAGGAACGCCCATGGTAGTATACAGCAGCCCAGAGGTAGTTACAGCCCCCCCACAGTATACAGCCTCCCCTGCCTTGTGCACAATCCTGTAAAGGAAGAGATTAGTATACTTATCATTGTCCTCTGCCGCTGCCCCGCCGTCGCCATCGCGCTCCTCCGTCTTCTTCCGGTTTCCTCCTCGGTCGCGCAGACAATGACGGTCATTGCCTGCGCCGACCGGAGGAAGCCGGAAGAAGACGGAAGACGCTGGATGAAGACGGAAGAGCGCGATGGTGGCGGCGGGACAGCGGCAAGGGGACAGTGATAAGTATACTAATCTCTTCCTTTACAGGATTGTGCACAAGGCAGGGGGGGCCTGTATACTGATGGGGGCGGGCCTGTATACTGTATACACTGTATACAGTGTATACAGTATACAGTGACTCGCGTATAAGCCGAGGGGGGGACTTTTCAGCCCAATTTTTGGGCTGAAAAACTCAGCTTATACGCGAGTATATACGGTATGTATATACCCACATGCACACATATACTCATATACTCATATACTCATATAGGGCTGGGAACTTGCTATCTACCTTATGGAAACAGCTAAGTAGGTGAGGAGATTGTAGTCACTTCCCTCCTCTCAGATATATGCAAATTTGCACTTCATTAAGGAAGTGGAGAAACTCCAGTGCCACATTTAAGCAGCTCCTCAAAGTCATAATCGCTTTCCAACAAGCTTTTAATATGACTAAGGGATTTGTGCCAGATCAGAACCCCAAACTACAGACACTGTGTTTCGGGGTAACTGCCCCTCATCAGTGTAGTGTGTGGGATATTCTGATCTGGCTGTGTGAGTGAGCTAAGACAAGGTCTGGGAACTTGCTATCTACCTTATGGAGACAGCTTGTCTAAGGCCACGCACACAGCCAGATCAGAATGTCCCACACACTACACTGATGAGAGGCAGTTACCCCGAAACGCAGCGTCTGTAGTTTGGGGTTCTGATCTGGCACAAATCCCTTAGGCGGCCATCACACTCATCAATATCGTGAGCGATATTGTTAGCGATCACGTGCACGCGCGATCGCTAATGATATCGCTCACATCGCTGGTGAGCTGTCACACAGACAGACTCACCAGCGATGTGGAGCAGCGAGATCGCTGGTAACTATGGTACACATTGGGTTACTAGGCGCCGCGCGGTGCTTAGTAACCCGACGTTTACCATAAATACCATCTCCCAGCATAGGCTCTGCCACTGGGAGATCGTTCATCGTGGTGTCACACACCACGATGAGGCAGACTGATCAAGCGTTTATCGCTTGATATGAGCTCCGGCTCTCATATCTGCGATGTCACGATCAAGCTATTTTACATTGTAAGATCAATTGATTGCACGCAGCGATGCACAAACGATATCGCTTAAGCGATCAAAAAGCAGATCGCTTAAACGATATCGTTCGCAATATTGAACCGTGTGACGGCCGCCTTAGTCATATCAAAAGCTTGTTGGAAAGCGATTATGACTTTGAGGAGCTGCTTAAATGTGGCACTGGAGTTTCTCCACTTCCTTAATGAAGTGCAAATTTGCATATACTCATAGATACATACATATATATATATATTGATATATATACACATACATACATACACATACACAGTGCTGCGCAAACCAACCAGGACAAAGCATTTTTTTTTTGTTGGTAAAATCTTAAGTTGGGGTTACCAGTCAGTGATTCAGACCAGTTTTAACTGCTTTGAACAGGTGTGAGTGTACAACCTTGAGTAACAAAATGTGGTGTGACTGGTTTTAGTCTGATAATAACGGCTAGCCGCCCCCTCAGATTCAGTTGAGAGCTTGTTTCTGGGGGGAGTGGTTTAGTGGGCTTTTTTCTCTCAGTGTGATTGGTGCCTGTAAAATTGGATGGTACTCCACACGGAGTGATTTAATTACTACATGACGGTTTATAACCCATGGCAATTTTTAAATCCTGATGATAACTAGAGGAGGCGTGTCGGGTGCCTTGTCTCCCTCACTCTACAATGTAAATGAGTTTCTATGTGGTGGTAATCGAACAAGTTCCCTGATTGTGTATTGTGGCTTGCTGCTCTGGAGAGCGGTGCAAATTGGCAGCCTCATTGTTTTCACCACTTCTGTTTAGACCACCGCCCAGGAGGCAGGATGGTACGCAACACTTGAAGCAGTGTGTGTACACATGTCCCAAATTACAGGCTCCTAGGTTCTCATATTACATCCGAGCCGCACCGCTTAGGCGTGTACGAAGCTGGAACTCAACTTGGCTGTACCTCTGTATTCACTCACAGTGCATTATCTGAGTCACATTGTCCTCTACAGATTATTTATTTATTTATTTATTTATTATTTTTGACACATTACTGTGCCAGTCTCAATGCACATAAAACTGATAGTAAACAGGGGGAATGGGTGACTTTGTGATTCTAGAAACTAGGGAGCAGAGGGGCACATTGGGACGTCATAAGGGAACCCAGCAGTAAGGGTTAATGGTGGCTTTCCCTGGGGTTACAGCCCACATGAGGTTAGTGCATGCAGCAGCTGTGCACTAGTACAGCACTGTATACCACGGAGCCGCCATCCGTCTATGGGGAGCTGCCCCAGTCCTTGTGCCGCACACCCCGCTGCCCATTATTACCTGTGAGCCCGCAACCTGTGCCCTGTGTGTCCTCCCGCGGTCCCTGTGCTCTGCCATAACTGCTCAGCAGATGCTCTCCTCCTCCCGCTCAGCCTGGCAGCCCCTCACCAGCAGGTAACATCAGGGCACCAACCTGCTGGAGCAAAATAAAGGCACAGGCGGGAGAAGGCGCTCTGCAGTCAGGGTTAGCAGCTACTGCAGCACTCAGTCTATAGGGGCATGCTCCCCTCATAAGCGGCTACAATGTTACCTTGCCCGGTAAATGCCAGCACCACGGAGCACTGTCCATCCGCTCTGCCATCCCCAGAGCGCGATGCTCTGCCAGCCGGGGCCCCTCACGGGTAGAAAGCATTCCCTTTCCCACGGCTGCGCCGGCCGGATGTGACGTCGGTCACATGGGGCGGGAGACAGCCGCGGGACCGTAAGTGATGCGCCTTTTTGACATCAGCGGAGCCCGCGCCTCTCTGCGCATGCTCCGGAAGACCGGGGCCCTCAGGCTCCGATTTCCAAAGACATGTGAGCCCGCCCCCAGAGCCCGCGGTGATCTGTGAAAGCTCCGGGAGGCCGGAGCACTTTTGAACAGGGCGCCACGGCGGTCAGGGAGACCTCTGACCGCCGATGCACGGGGGCACGGACTTAGTTAATGGGCATAGTGAAATACGGGGAGTAGCGCTACACAGCGCTGCAGCGGTCGCCACAAGCCATTGATCTGCGGGCCGACCGAGAGAGAGCTGGTGCCCTTAAGGGAGGCAAGCCACTTGGCTCCCTCCTGGCCAGTCCTCTCTTACCTCTGCTCCCAGGGGTCCATCGTCGTTTGGGCGATGCTCACCCTGTGAGCAGTATGGTAAAGAGGAAGAGGATGACGAGGGGCAAAGCTTATAAGGCCCGGCGGAGGGGCTGCAATATGATGAAAAGGGGCCAGCACCCATTACTCATTACCTGGCAGGGAGGAGCAGGGGTTGCTTAGTAATAGGGCTCAGCAGTCAGGGGCAGCAGGCTGCAATACGCAGCTGCGGTGCCCGTACATCCTGCTCTGATTGCCCTCACAGTGACCATCTTTTGTGAGGTATTTTAACCTCATGAAGTCACTGAAACCTACACTATATTCACTCTAGAGTCCTCTCGTGTATCATTGATGTATTTTGGGGGGATTTCTTATAATTAATGGCGATTCTGAGCATTGACACCATTTTACACTACATTACATTCTACATTACCAATCTCTGTATATAGATCTCATTCTCTGCCCTGATTGTCTCTTGTGAGGTAATTTTACCTCATGAAGTCACTGAACCCTACACTATAGTAACACTAGTGTCCTCTCCATCAGGCTGAGCATCTGCTCCATCAACAGCATCTAGTTGTAATTGCCTAGAGACAAGTTTCTGCCTCACAGCTCCTCACACAACTTCTGCCTAATCATTATGTGCCAGTGACAAGAAGCAGATTGAGTACACGATAGGAGGGGGAGGTCACGTGGTCGGAGGAGGGTGGGACCTAATCTCATTGATATCCTATGGAGCTGTTTAATAGATACAGTTCAGCGGCCACTAGAGGGAGCTCTGTACACATGGATCTATGTATCATCACTAGGGATGAGCGAGTATGCTTGTCACTACTCGGTACTCGTACAAATATCTCAGTACTTGGGGTACTCGGCGAGTACTGAGAAATCTCGCGATACTCTTGCTATGTTCGGGGCCCACCTCCCCACATGTTGGTGCTCTTTACAGAGCCAGCCCGCATGCAGGGTTTGGCTGACAGACACTGTAATACCACAGCCATTTTGGTTGTGGCATTACAGTGATTGGCTGGCCGCACAGCATCATTAGGTCTTTATAAGACCTGATCGCGCTGTGCTCGTCACTCTGCTCCACAGACAGTCAGTGTAGGGAGAGCTGCTGCTGATTGAGGGACAGATTTGTGGCCTTTCAGCTAATGTAGGCGCAGGGCTGCCAGTCTAATTACCACAACAGTTCTTCTGAGGACTAATAGAGCTGTATACAGGTAGGCAGGGCATATAGCAAACTTCGTTGTGCCAGTATACCAGCCTACATCACATCTGGGGCTGATGTACATGCTCATCCATCCCAAAACAATGCTTTTAGGGATTAATTTGATAAAAAAACAGAGAGGGGCCTCCTGGTGCAGTATCAGGGGTCAGTAGGTGGAAGGTGGTCGGTGGATTGTAGGTGCTAACCTGTCCTGGTTATGCATAACTAGGTGTTGTAGCCTTACTGCGTCTCGTGTAGCTGCTGTCTCTCCCTGCTTCCAAGTCTCAGGCTGACACGTGATCAGTCACTCGGTCTTACATCAGCACAGGTCCTTGAGAGCTTTAGCTATTAGATCCCCGTTCTCCTCACTGACACAGTTTTATCAGAAGCAGCTCTGCACCACTCACCAGGGGTGCTTGTAGATTAGTTAAAGTGATCCTAAACCCAGAAACTGACCCCCCCTTATCTTTAGACCTGTCCCTGCACCCCCTCTTACCATTTCTAGGCATCCCTTTTGCATAAAAAATCGCTTTTGTAAAGTAAGAGAAAAGTATATAAAAGTTTGACCTGTGTGAGTTCTCGTTTCTGTTTAAAGCCGCAGATAGGCGTGCCTGTCTGCTGCTGCCTGATAATTATTCACGCCCTTGTCTGCTTGCTGCCTTTGTGAGTGTGTGGCCGCGTCATGAAAGGGGGCGGGGCTAAATCGCGTGATGCCGGAGCCCCGCCCCCTTTCATGACGCGGCCACACACTCACAAAGGCAGCAAGCAGACAAGGGCGTGAATAATTATCAGGCAGCAGCAGACAGGCACGCCTATCTGCGGCTTTAAACAGAAACGGAGAACTCACACAGGTCAAACTTTTATATACTTTTCTCTTACTTTACAAAAGCGATTTTTTTATGCAAAAGGGATGGCTAGAAATGATAAGAGGGGGTGCAGGGACAGGTCTAAAGATAAGGGGGGGGTCAGTTTCTGGGTTTAGGATCACTTTAAAGATAAACAAGCGGTTTAGACAGGTGCATTCTGAATGAACTCCGGGAAGTTTGTCCAATTTAATTCTAAAACTTCTTTAATGAGTATTACTGGTCTCTCTCACTGCGCGTTTCGGCGTACTAGCTCCTTCCAGGAAGACGCTAGTACGCCGAAATGTGTAGTGAGAGAGACCAGTAATACTCATTAAAGAAGTTTTATAATTAAATTGGACAAACTTCCCAGAGTTCATTCAGAATGCGCCTGTCTAAACCGCTTGTTTATCTTTAACTAATCTACTTTAGGGATTAATTTAGCTGTCTACAGGCAGGAGTAGGTTGTAGCGTAAATTAGGATACGCCAAAAGACTCGGTATTCTCGTCAGCATTTGTATCTAACCAGTCCACCTGCAGGGCCTAAATCTCTAATCTCAGTGTCCAGCTAAAAACCAAATCTTGTCTGCATTCATTTAACATTTGTGTGCGGCAGCAGTGGCTTGTAGCTCCAAGTAGTATACGCCAAAACACAGTATACGCGTCAGCGTTTGTGTCTGACCGTTCCAGTTGCCGGGATTAAACCGCTCTAATCTGTAATCTCACTGTCCAGCTACAAACCAATTCTTGTCTGCATTCATTTACCATTTTTGTGTGGCAGGAGGGGGTTGTAGCTCCAATTTGTATACGCCAAAATACTCAGTATACTTGTGTCAGCATTTGTGTCTGACCAGTATAGCTGCTGTAATTTAATCTCCAATCTCAGTATCCAGCTCAAAAACAACTGGTCAGCATTTTCAGTTGACAGGCGGGTGCGTTTATCTGTAATGATTCCACCTGCGGCAATAAAAACACGCTCTGACAAAACGCTAGCAGCAGGGCAGGCCAGGACTTCCAAGGTGTAGAGGGCCAATTCCTGCCACGTGTCCAGCTTGGATACCCAATAATTAGAAGTCACAGAGGAATCTAGGAGCACTTTCGTACGATCGGCAAGGTACTCCTTCAGCATCTTTACAAACTTTGTAGTCCGTGTGACAGTACCCTGCACCTGAGGGCCTGTGCTATGGGAGAGGCAAAGAAAACTCTCCCAGATCTTTGAGAGTGTTCCCCTACTTCTGCTGGATTGGATTTGTGCCTCTATCGGCCGGACGCCTTGGTTGTCCACCGAACCGTGACCTCTGCCTCAAGCGTTTTCAGAAGGGAATTTTTTACTAATTCCGCAACTAGGGCCTTCTGGTACTGCAGCATTTTTGTAGACCTCTCCGCCTCAGGAATAAGAGAAATAAAGTTCTCCTAGTAGCGTGGATCTAAAAGTGTCACCAACCAGTAATGAGTGTCCGCCAAGATGTTGATAACGTGACGGTCACAAGACAGGCAGCATCACATAAAGTCAGCCATGTGCACCAGACTGTTAACAGGCAAGACTTCAGGTCCTCACCAACAGGATGACTGTTGCTGCTTAGCCAAGGCAGTGCTGCAGTGCTTCCAGCTTTGGAATGGTGTCGAGGGTGAAGTGGAGGAGGAGGAGGCTGAAGATCATGACGTTCCGAAGCTGTACACTGTGGGTGAAACCCTGGCTGAGTTAGGGCCTGCAATCTTTGGTGTCGGAAGAACATGTTCCGCCCCAAGCTCAGACTAGGTCCCGGCTTCCAGAATATTAACCCAGTGTGTCGACAGCGAGATGTACCGCCCCTGCCCACAAGCACTTGTCCACGTGTCTGTGGTTAGGTGGACTTTCCGGAAACTATGTTGTTAAAGGCACGTGTAATGTTTTGTGACACGTGCTTATGTAATGCGGTGACAACACACCGGGAGAAATAGTGGTGGCTAGGGACCAAGTAACGTGGAACGGCCGCCGCCATCAGGTCGCGGAATGCTTCCGTCTCCACTAGCCTAAAAGGCAACATTTCCAGCGCTAGCAGTCGCGAAATGTGTGCATTTATAACTGTAGCATGTGTGGCGTTGGCAGCGTATTTGCGTCTCCGTTCCAAAGATTGGTGTATGGATAACTGAACGCTACGCTGGGACAAGGACGTGGTTGATGATGGTGGTATTTCTGCTTGTGCAACTACAGGTGAAGGACAGGAGGCATCTTCGCATGCAGTATGGACAGGGATTGTCTAGCACGCACACCAGTGGAAGATGCAGTGGTGTCACCCGCAGACACTGCTCCTGGACTCTGGTGTACATCCCACAAAGTCGGGTGCTTGGCTGACATGTGTCTGATCATGCTGGTGGTGGTCAGGCTGCTAGTTTTGCTACCCCTGCTGATGCTGGCATGGCAGGTGTTGCAAATGGCTTTTTTGGAATTATCTGCAGACACCTTAAAAAACAGACAGACTCGGGAAGACCTAACAGTTGTACTGGCAACTTCTGTCATGTTGTTGTTCCGGGGAACGGTTGCCTGCCTTCTGCCTGTGACTACCACCCTGCTTCTTCCGGCCTGTTGTGATGCTACACCTCCCTCCCCCTGTGCACTGCTGTCCTTGCTCTGCATGTCCTCCTGCCAGGTTGGGTCAGTTACTGGATCATCCACCACGTCCTCCTCCTGACTTTCTGGCAATTGTGTTTCATCATCGTCCACCTCTTGTTGCGACACGTTCCCACCGTTGCCTTCATGAGACCGTGGCTGCTAAAATATTTGGGCATCGGTACATATGATTTCCTCATGACCCACTTCAAGTGGAGCTGGCGAGAGGCCAGAATCTAAGAATGGATAAGTGAACAGCTCTTCAGAGTGTCCAAGTGTGGATCAGTTATGTCTGGGGCCGGGCAATTGGCATGGTGGGAGGAAGGAGGATCAGGGTGTGGAATGTGCGGTCCAGTCTCACGGCTACTGACACTTGACCGTGTGGAAGACAGGGTGCTTGTGGTGGTGCCAAACTGACTGGAAGCATTATCCGCTATCCAACTAACAACCTGTTAACCTGTTTACACTGGTCTTGGTTTAATAGTGGTGTACTGCTGCGGTCCCTTACAAATTGGGACAGGAAGGTCGAGCGAGATAATGTGGGCGTTTGTCAAGGCGCAATTCGAGCTTGCACATGGCCTCAGCCTCTGTATGCACCACCATCACATCATTCCTTGTCCCTTACCACTAGCCTTGCGCATTTTCAATGGTGTGCTACCTGTACACAGCTAAATGAAGACGTCCAAAAGATCGTTTTTAGCTGGACACTGAGATGACAGATTAGAGATTAAATTACAGCAGGTATACCGGTCAGTCACAAACGGTGAAATGGGTATACTGAGTGTTTTGGCGTATACAAATTGGAGTTACAACCCCCTCCTGCCTCAAAAAATGGTGCATGTAGGCGGACAGGCTGACTGATCAAGATGAACAAGGGTTGGATTGGGCCTGACTTCACCACACCACCACCAAATGATAGCGTAATTTAAATTTTGTGCCGGTAAATTGCCATGCACCTCCGCACACCCACACATGGTTACACACTTCATGAATTTGGCCACTTGCTGTACTGCTCCTCCTTCTCCTCATCCGCCACCATCATATGATCAGTGCGACCGTGGTTCTTAATGCCACGAAAACAATTTTTTTACATCATATTTATGATGATGATGATCCTAACCGTTCAAAAGTTAGGCAGTAGTTTCATGTATACCCCCCAGGGGTAAATGTTTTGGTCCATGCTTACAGAATGGGCATTACAAGTACAGGAGATTCGCTCCTTTGTAATGGGAACAATATTTAGAGGCTCTCCTTCATGTTTCTTTCCAGGGCATCAAAGTGCCACACTATTTTTGGCTTCCCTGCCTAGGGTAATCCTACAAAAGACCCACTTCCTTATAATGGGCACAATATTAAAAGAGGCCTTAATGTACGTCTCTTCCCAGGGGCATGGGAGTGCCACACAATTTTTGGCTTCCCTGCCTATGGCAATCCTACAAAAGACCCACTTCCTTATAATGGGCACAATATTAAAAGAGGCCCTCATATGTGGCGCCCCGCAACGAGTGCGTCACAAGAGGGTATTGCAGCCATAAATGCAGCTGCAATATTCTCTGACACAGCAGTGATCTGGTTAACTTAGAAATCCAACCCTGCATGCATCACCTAGAACAGAGGGCCAATCCTAGGTCATGGTGGGCGGAGTGCTAGGGTAGTGTGTAGGAGAACAGACGCTTAGACTAGTTAGTCAACAAGGGTCTAGAACACAGTCTAGGTCCGCACCCGAGGCCTTACCAACCGGGAATGGGCATCATTACCACGGGTTCCCAAAAGACTCCCGTGCCCACAACTCACAGCCGGTTCACTGGTACCGTAGCTGGCAGCAGTTCACCTCTGCTACGCGAACCAGAAGCGTGGAGGAGCAGCTTCACAGGAGCACCCCACCACCAGCCAACTTCCAGTCGTCTAACCAGCGGTGTACCCACTGAGGGATCCAAGGCTCCCCAAAACATCCACAACGTACATCATGGATAGGGCATTGAAGCAGCCTCCCCGTACCCGATCTGGTATTCCTGGGCGACACTGGTAACCAATTAGTTAGAATGGAGGAACACTGCGGATTTCTAAGGGACACCATCACTGCTGAGTCCACCCGGTCCACTACCCGTAACTGTATACCATGTACTGCCTGCTGGTTACAGTAAAGACCCGTTGCAGAGACTTTCTGTGTCCGTGCTTCCTTATGAACTGTCCGTCCGCACTACCAGGTAACCGCAGCTGCCGCACAACATCTTGAGCAGCTCCAGCCTCCGGGGATCACCCCTCAGCCTGTGGGGAGCGTTCCATCTTGCTGCTGTCCATCCCCCGGAGGTTCCGCAGCGTCGGTAGCCCTTACCGAAACTACTCATAGGTGGCGTCATGAATAAATTAAAAATCCCTTTAATCTGTTCCTACAAGACGTCTTCAACCCTTTTGATCTGCACTACACCGGGCCCCACTACCGGCAGGCGCGGTCCACCCGTGACAAGGAGGAAGGAAGCATCGCCTGTCTAAACCGGAGTCCCGGCCACGGTGAGTCAGAAAATGGCGTCACGAACAGGATACGAGCAGGCCCGTTATCCAACGGGTATAATGTGCTTAAAAATGACTTTATTGTCTACAATTTGGACTTTGTTCGTCCCTAAAAGAACTTTCCCGCCTTTACACCGTGGGCCAAGATGGCGTCCAAGATGGCGCTCCCGCCACAAGAATCCGCCACGTGCAAGCCCAAGAGTGAGTCAACCCCCCCCCTCATTGTGGGAGGGCTAAAGACAAAAGGCGCCAAACTCTTTGTCCGCCCTGATTGCTCGAATCAACCATGGGGGCGGACCCCAAAGACTTTTCCCACCATTGGACTAAAAAAAGCCCAGAGGAAATGGGAGTGTCACAGAAGTTCTTCACCAGCTCTACCAGAACGCTTACCGGTTGAACGGGTGTGGTTTCCCTCCAAAGAAGAGAATGGCCAGCATGAGACTCCAAGACCTAATGCGGGAGGTCGAGGCGGAGGTCAGAGCAGCCATAGGCCAACCGGGTCCGGGTCCTGCCCTTACCATAGACGGCAGCCCCGACTTCTGGCTAGAGGCTCTACAAGACCTCCGGGTGCGACTAATTGAGACTGTGGAATGGACGATTCGCAGCTTGAGCGCGAAACTAGGCAGACGACTACACCATGCGATGCAGCAGAGCCGACCGGGTACCGCTACTCCAAGCCCAGACGACGTCACCAGCTTCTCGACCGCCTCACCGTCGCCTACCACCTGTCCTGCTTCGTCACCGGAGCCCATAGACTGCGTCATTCTGGTGGAGGCCACAACTCGACCCGTTCCAGCGATTAATACCGCAGCCGACCCCGTTCCTGAGCGGGGCTTATAATACGCTCCATAGAAGAACTTGATCTCTACCATGTTCCCACCGAGGAACCCGCGACGTGTTTCACAATTACCGAGACTGTCGCCTGTTTCGTCCCCGTACCGGAGGCTTCCCTTGCAAGTGCCGAGGCCTACCTGGTAACCGGGATTGAGACCCCTCTACCAACAGCTACAGATGAAGAGGCAGGCAGCCTGGAAGCCCTGCAGGATGTCTCTGTGGAAGGATCCGCAGCACCACCGCCCTGTTGTACAGAGGAACCAGCTTCAACATTTTCCAGCCATCGAGCAGCCTGATGTGGTCATCGAGGAAGAGGTCGAAGAGGATGACGACGAGACCCGCAGCACCGCTGAGGAATTCGACACCGGGTTCTCTTGGGGAGACACGAGGAACTTCCTACCGGGCACACAGCTCGGGTACACTGGTCGGGTGCAACGCTGACACCTTCCCCTGTGCCGTTCCACCGGGTGCCGTTCCAGACAGCCCGCCAAGTTCAAGCTTCCTGCCAAACCACCAGCTCCGTTACTCATCTCTACACCCCGAGCCGTAATGACGGAGATGTAAGCCAGAGACGACGAGAGGAGTGGCAAGCCCGTGAACGCGCCAACATGCAGGCCCGTGTCGAGGCTCGCGGCCAACCGCCGCTGCCTGATGAACTCCGCCGTGAAGGTAGAATTTCCACCTTTAATTTACATACCGGGTGGGGGTTCGCTTGGGAGGTGGGTTTGAATGAGGAGGTGTTTGTGGGGCGCCGGGACGTTGAGTCAAACTTGCCGAAAGGACATCCGATCGCGACCTATACCGGGGCGATCTAATCACCTACGAACGCTATGCTTGTCCAGATGGGTGGTTCGCTATCCGGGTGCGCCATCGTTCTCCGTGCCAGTGACTTTAAGACTTGAACTCACTCAATGACTCTGTTCCTGTTAATCACTGACTGTGTGATCTCGCGGCTACAGCCTGAACTTTTAACTAAGGACAGCGACCGCCCGCCGGTCCGCACCAAGTGTTTTACCTGTTTATTTTGTCTACCTCACTTTTATGCCATATAATGACCTGTCATTAATAAAAGTGTAATACCTGTTATAAAATACAAAAACCTCTGTAATGTGGGTAGTGTGACGCTTGGGGACAAGCGTATTCAACCAAGGGGGAGTGTGGCGCCCCGCAACGAGTGCGTCACAAGAGGGTATTGCAGCCATAAATGCAGCCGCAATATTCTCTGACACAGCAGTGATCTGGTTAACTTAGAAATCCAACCCTGCATGCATCACCTAGAACAGAGGGCCAATCCTAGGTCCTGGTGGGCGGAGTGCTAGGGTAGTGTGTAGGAGAACAGACGCTTAGACTAGTTAGTCAACAAGGGTCTAGAACACAGTCTAGGTCAGAGAACTTGAACTTGGAGAGGAGCGGGGCTCCGCACCCCGTGCAGCCCCCGGGCCGTCACCGGTCGGGTGTCCGCACCCGAGGCCTTACCAACCGGGAATGGGCATCATTACCACGGGTTCCCAAAAGACTCCCGTGCCCACAACTCACAGCCGGTTCACTGGTACCGAAGCTGGCAGCAGTTCACCTCTGCTACGCGAACCAGAAGCGTGGAGGAGCAGCTTCACAGGAGCACCCCACCACCAGCCAACTTCCAGTCGTCTAACCAGCGGTGTACCCACTGAGGGATCCAAGGCTCCCCAAAACATCCACAACGTACATCATGGATAGGGCATTGAAGCAGCCTCCCCGTACCTGATCTGGTATTCCTGGGCGACACTGGCAACCAATTAGTTAGAATGGAGGAACACTGCGGATTTCTAAGGGACACCATCACTGCTGAGTCCACCCGGTCCACTACCCGTAACTGTATACCATGTACTGCCTGCTGGTTACAGTAAAGACCCGTTGCAGAGACTTTCTGTGTCCGTGCTTCCTTATGAACTATCCGTCCGCACTACCAGGTAACCGCAGCTGCCGCACAACATCTTGAGCAGCTCCAGCCTCCGGGGATCACCGCTCAGCCTGTGGGGAGCGTTCCATCTTGCTGCTGTCCATCCCCCGGAGGTTCCGCAGCGTCGGTAGCCCTTACCGAAACTACTCATAGGTGGCGTCACGAATAAATAAAAAATCCCTTTAATCTGTTCCTACAAGAACGTCTTCAACCCTTTTGATCTGCACTACACCGGGCCCCACTACCGGCAGGCGCGGTCCACCCGTGACAAGGAGGAAGGAAGCATCGCCTGTCTAAACCGGAGTCCCGGCCACGGTGAGTCACATACACGCCTCTATCCAGGGGCATCAAAGTGCCACACTATTTTTGGCTTCCCTGCCTAGGGCAATACTACAAAAGACCCACTTCCTTACAATGGGCACATTATTTAAAGAGGCCCTCATGCACATCTCTATCCAGGGGCATCAGAGTGCCTCTCAACTTTTGGCAGCCTGCATAGGGTAATCTCACAAAAGATAAACTTCCTTATAATGGGCACATTATTTAAAGAGGCTTCATTTACGTCTCTTCCCAGGGGCATGGGAGTGCCACGCAATTTTTTTTTTTTTTTTTAAATCTTTCATATAATCCAAAAAACTAACATCCACCAACTCTGTCTCACAAGTGGGTATGAGCCCTTAATATTTTATCCATGAAAATCCATTTTGGTTTCATTTTGTAACGTTTTCTTGACAGTCCGTAAAAGTGGCGTAATAGTCTGACAACATTGTTCACAGCAGTGACCTTGGACTCTGAAATGCTTACAGGGGTCTTCCCCATGCTGTTCCTTTGTCATTTCAGCACTGTTCTGATACTTTTGTGACATTTTTAGGGCTTTTCCATGCAGCCGGGGGTCATGCCAGAAAAATACTCAGGTCTCCCATAGGATAACATTGGACTCTGTGCTCGGCCCGAGCTTCGAGCACCCGAGCATTTTAGTACTCACTTATTTCTAATCATCACTAGTAATGAGAGCAGTGTATATCCTAATGCAGGGGCTCCCTAAAATAACATAGCCACCTTCTGCAGCACTAAGGCTGCAGTCTGAGAAGGTGTCTTTAGCATTTATGCTCCCTTGATTCATTGAAATAAAGACTTTTAGAAGATCTGTTTCAAACCTGAACCAAGACCGGGAGGCGGGTTTTCAAGCGTCTATATCCGTCCTCTGTGGTGTCAGTCATCCCTCTCTGCTCTCTGTGCACCTCCTCCAGAGCACTACACCTTCCCTGCACTACAGAGCTTTGTCAGCTCTGCTACAATACAGTGCTTTGTCTGCTCAGGGTCCTCCTGCTAGATTTACTACTGTGGGGTCTCGTATAACAGCAGCTCTATGTTGTAGCAGAGCTGACAAAGCTCTATAGTGCAGGGAGATGGCCCTGGAGGAGTTGCACAGAGAGCAGAGATGGATGACTGACACCACAGAGGAAGGGAGACAGACACTTGAAAACCCTCCTCCCGGTCTTGGGTCAGGTTTGAAACAGATCTTATAAAAGTCTTTATTTCAATGAATCAAAGGAGCATAAATGCTATAAACGCCTCTCAGACCACTGCAGCCTTAGTGCTTGCAGATGGTGGCTATGCTATCTTTCGATGCACTGTGAGGGGGTGACAGGCATCGCTTTAATAGATCAGGCATTTCTGAATGTGGCAATACCAAATATGTGTATTTTTTAAATAGTTTTACTTTCAGCGGGGGGATTTTAACTTTTTTTTTTTTTTTTTTAACTTTTTTCATTTATTTTTTTTAAATTGTTTTTCACATTTCCATTACTATCCGTGGCCCCTTAGGGCCCCTCAGCACTGCACAGTGTGATTACTTCTCCTGTTCATAGCCGTGATGATCCGCAGCTCTGCACAGCTCAAATCATCACTTTCTGTGGATACAGGCGCTCGCCGAGCATCTATAGGAAGAGAGTCATGACAGCGACAGATGTCCTCATCTGACCTCTCACTGTCACAACAACACAGCGACACCCTGTGATCGCTTCATGGGGTCGGCAAGGGCAGTGGGAAATAACGTGATCCCCACTGCAGAGCTATAGATCAAGTTTTAAGTGTTTGACAGTGCGATCTAAGGGGTTAATAGAAGCTGTTAGCTGCACATGCTGGCTGAAGAGATCAGATATGTGCGGGGAATGATGCAAGCTCAGAGTGTGAGCCCATATCAAAGGGAGGAGCACGGTTAAGGATGATTTTGACATAGTGTCTCTGTACTGATGGGGGTTATATGGATGGATTTCTGTACCTCTGGTGCGTCTGGTGATGTATTTCTATACTGAAGAGGGTTGTAAAGCTTTGTTTCTGTACCTCTGCTTTGTCTCGGGATGTAGTTTTGTGCTGTTATTGTTTCTGATCCTGTACACATAATAATCCACAACTAGTAAGATTACATGAGACATGGATATGTTAATAAAGTGTTGTGCCATCTGACAATTTAAAAGTTACTATGTTTTAATTTGTTAGGAACATTAAAGGGGTTGTCCCAAGTTTGTGATGAATCTGCAGTCTTTGTGTCACTCTATGTGTCTACAGACTTCTGAATTCTCACAGTGCGACCACTGCTCATTGTCAGGAATCTCTGGTGATGGAGGTGAGAGTTGGAGGTCATGAAACCATAAGTATGTGATTTACATACATGCAGTCACGTGCTGACTATGTGGTGCCCCGCAACGAGTGCGTCACAGGAAGGTATTGCATCCCTGACTGAAGATGTAATATCTTCCGTCTCAGTGATGACATGGTTAAACCCAGAGCTCTATACACCACACAACACACTAGAGGTAGAGGGCCAATCAGGCCCTGGTGGGAGGAGTGTAAGGTGTAGTGTGGGGGAAAAGTGAGAAGCGATGGAGGAGAAGGTAGAAGAAGCAGGGACCTGCACAGGCCGTGCAGCCCTGAAACCAAACCTACCGGCTGGGCATCATTAAGCGGTGACCAAGACCGGAACACGGGCAGCTACTGAGCGGGTTAAAAGTTACCCATGTCCCAACCTACCAGACATCGGGACCGAGGCAAACAGGCGTCCACCACTGTTCTGCAGACTCCGGAGTGAAGGAACCGCTTCTTAGGAGCACCTCACTGCAGCCGCAACCTAGCCGTCTTGCCAGTGAGATACCCACCATAGGGAAACAGGCCCCGTAAACTGGTTAGCACCCGGTAGGGAATTCTTCAGAAGTCTTCCCCGTACCTCGAACTGGCGCACCAAGGCGACACTGGCAACCAATATAGAAAGGTTAGACAAAGGAGGAACACCTTGGAGCTCTGGACTAAGATCAGTCACCGCTGAGACCACCCGGTCCGTTACCTAAGACTGTATACCCTGTACCACACCAACCGCTACAGTAAAGACCCGTTACAGAGGAATCTGGTGTCCTTGTCTTTCTTCAAAACTGTTACTAACACTCAGCAACTACCCGAGCTGCCGTATTCCATCTGGTGCAGCTCCAGACTCCTGCTCTTCCTGTGGGGAGCATCCCATCTAGCTGCCGCACATCCCCTGGAGGCCCAAGCAGCGCCGGTGCGTTCACCGGACTCCCACAAGTGGCGTCACGACAAACAAGAATCATCCCATCCTATTAATCCCCTTTTCATCTGACGAGGGAATCAACGCCTGAGACGTGAGCATCCGGCAACGGTGAGTCAACTAGACATACGAGGCCTCAAACAATGAACATGAATTGAGTGAGGCAGGACAAGTCTAGTCAAAATGTGGCCAGAAGTATATAAATCACATACTAGTGCCCACATGGCCGTCCAATCTTGCCACTGACACAGGAGAATCCTGAAAGTGTGCAGTGCATGTGCTGTGAGAATTCAGAAGGCCTGCAGTCACCTAGAGCAAGGGTGGGGAACTTTTTTCTATCGGGGGCAATTTGGAAATTTCTACCATCCTTTGGGCGCCGCAAAAAGTTATCAACTTGTAGCAGGTTAATTTTCATTTGCTTAAACTATCAACTCACCCTACTCTGGTAGTTGGAGCTGCTTCTCTTTGGCGTGCCTGTGATGTTAAGTGACATTCATCATGTGGCTTTACAACTGTTTTTCCGGGTTTGCTAAGGCTATAGACATCACATGAGAGGTTGGGTCATATAAATCACTGGGGAGGCTGAGACTGGGGCATAGAGGAACTGGATTTAAAAGGCAGGCTGTCGGCAAAATGTGTCTGCCAGCCCAAGTACTGTAGTCCCCAGTAATCTGCCCGAGAGCCGCAGAAAAGTTCATCGAGGGCGGCCTGCAGCCCTGGGGTTTGAGGTTCCTCACCCCTGACCCAGAGGTACTACAGACTCATCTCAAACCTGGACAAGCCCTTTGAGTATATTACATGCTGTTAAGACTGGGCTGCAGGCTAATGTTATAATTACTGTAAGGATTCAGCTCTGCTTGCTGAGTCCCGCAGTCATCGCATGGCCACTTCACTCATATGTGATTTTATACTATATGATATAATATGATTATGTGACAGCTTTTACTTCTGTTTCTGTTTTTCACCGAACATTGAGAGAAGTCGGTACAACAGCTCATCAGCACATTACTATAAATGTAAAAATCGCATATGAATGATTGGTCACATTATGACTACTTAGACTGCCCTGAGAGAGGGGGAGGGGGGGCAGCGCCAAACTGAATTCTTGCCCATGTGCCAGAAAACCTAGGTACACCTCTGCCATCAGCTGCTTGGAATGTTCTGAAAATGAAAACTTTTCAAACCTGCAGTTCACCAACAGAAAACAGTCACACATTACATTAGTTTCCTGTGAGCACTACTATATATGAATGTAAGGCTGCTTTCACACTGTCACTTTTGGAATTCTTGGGCATGCAGGAAAATCCTGCAGATCCACGGATTCCCACGCAGCAGGAAACTGGATGCTGCAAGCAGCATCTGTTTGAGCAGAATTACTCAATTTGTAGGATCCATAATGACATCCCCCCTAGGGGGGCGCGTGTCATTAACAACTGTGTCCTGTGCATGTCCTGCGCAGTTCACACCACATAGTCCAATCGTACAGATCCGCCGGAACCATACTATCTGTGGCTATCCGTGCACACAGGCCCCCGTTCAAATGTTTCATGTGGTGCCGCGAATCCATGGCCTCACGTTACTTTTTGTGAAGACCAAAAACGTATCAAGATACGTTTTTGGTCACTATGAAAACTATGTTTTGCTGCGTATTCACAAGGATCCGCGGAAACACGTTGACACCAGGATGCCCACTGAAGTGTTTTCTGTCCGCATAGAAAAACAATGGGGTCGAAAACTGATCTGTGGGCATCCTGTTAGTGGTGGATCCACACAGATCAAAATGTCTGGCAGTGAGAAAGCTGCCTAAAACATTACACACTCATCCCTCCCGTCCATTCCACCTCTCCTAAGGGATTCCTCATTCTAATCAGCTGCACGCTCTTTCCTCCGTATTGAAACTTAAGTAGAGAGAGAATGGTAAATGTTATAGAGAATATTCCTCTAAAATCTATTCAGAAGAAAATGTGTTAAGGTAAAAATTGTTTGTACCGTGTTAGTCAGTAGATAGAAACATATATATTAGAATCTGAGAGTCCTCAGTGGTTGATACCTTTTAATGGCGAACTGAAAAGATGGTAAGATGATTTCAACCACTGAGGACTCTCAGGGTCTAATATATATTTGTGAATTTCGAGACACACAGTTAAAAAAAATATTATATATTTATATATATACATATTAAATTAAGTTGATTGTATGTGTGTATGTGGCAAGCAATGCCCACTCCACATAGCCACATCCACTCCACATAGTCACACCCACTCCACGTGACCACACCCACTCCACATGACCACACCAGCTCACATGACCACACCAGCTCCCATAGCCACCCTTACTCCAAATAGTCACACCCATGTGTGTAACATGCTCCACCCACTCCAGATAGCCACTCCCACTACACATAGCCACACTCCTCCATTGCGATGTTACAATACTGTAGAATGTTAGCTTATAAAATTCCATGTCATGTCACTGCCTGATTATTCTGATCTTATGACTCATAAGAAAAAGAATGTGACTGGATGATTGTCGTCACGCGCTAAGAGAAAAGCTGTATTTTGCCTCATTGAGCAAGAGTTACAGAAATGGAAGAAAGGGAGGCAAGAATTACAGAAATGAAAAAAGGAGGCAACAGATGCTTTCTCAAGGGCCATGGAAGAAAGGGAGGTAAGAATTACAGAAATGAATGAATGTATGTATGAAAACCTAGGTACACCCATCAGGAAATAAGGAATTCCTCTGCCTTAAGGTACCGTCACACGCGGCAATATTGCTAGCAATTTCACGGGCAATTTGCTGGTTGCAGTGAAATCATGGACACATTGTTCTATTTTGCTACTGTGTACAAATGGAGCAAAATGTCCATGATTTCACTGCAACCAGCAAGTTGCCAGTGAAATTGCCTAGCAATATTGCCGCGTGTGACGGTACCTTTAAGGAATTTGCACCATTGTATCTACAATTACGTTCATTTTGCAAATGAATGTATGTTATGTATGTATGTATGTCCATTAAAGGAATTCACACCATTGCATCTACATTCACAAAGTTTTGCACACACACCCCATTTGACAGGGTTTGCAGGGGTGTGTGGATTGGGTGGGCAGGTTTAGGGGGTGGGGGCAGGTTTGGAGCTGTGGGTGCGTTTTTGGGGGGTGGGTTTGGAGGAGTGCGGGATAAGGGGGTGGGGGGGTGGGTGTGCAGGTTTGGAGAGGGTGCAGGGGCAGGTTTGGGGGTGTATATATATTTCCATGCTGATAATTAACAACTGCAGTTCATAGTTTATCCATTGGAGGGAGACAATGCTCTAATTATTATTTTGTGAATGATTTTACACTTTGGCTACATGAGGGAGGCAATTAGCCATACAATCACTTTTTAGACCTGAGTGATGGATGCAGTTTACAGTTTGTCAACCTGAGGGAGCCATTGAACTTGTAATGAAATCTATCTATGCTAGAGATACTAGTGCATCTCAATGAATTAGAATGTAATCAAAAAGTTACTTTATTTCAGTAACTCAATACAAGAAGTGAAGCACATTATATAGAGTCATTACAAACAGTGTGATCTATTTCATGTGTTTATCTTTCTGAAATAATTACCTTTGGGCTTTCATCAACATAATCAGAACATTAACAGAAATAAAGTAGGGAGGATGAAGGGTTAAAAACCGTGCTGCCATATTCCACGAGCCATCAAAGGGTAATTATAATATTGATTTATACGTCAACGCATTTCAGGGCTGCCAGAAACGCCCTGAAACATGGCAATATGAGATTGATTTTTGATGATTTTCTAATTCATTGAGATGCACTAGTATGTGTGAAGAATGGCAGCAGCCCAGAGGTTATAAATAAATAAATAATTGGTAAACGACCCTCGTTGGAGTGTCCAGAGAAAGAAAACGTATATTCCAAATCCCTGATGTCTCAGTGTCGTCTAACCATAAGGAGAAGGTTAAACTAAATGGGAAAGTTACATCTCATCGATCCACTGATGATCGTACAAAGGAGAGAGAAATACTTAAAGCACCAAAACAACGAATGCCGAACCGAGATATAAGTACATGAACAGCACAAACAAAATAACACCGCTACTATATAAAAAAGAAAATATAATATTATATATACGTCCGTGCAGCCTGGGAGCAACTCAGGGTTTTCCTCACCCGACAAGTTCTGAGGCCTCCCTGATGCGCTCTTTCAGCGGTTCCTGCTGCTGCTTAAGCTGAGCTGCGGCCCTCTCTCTCTTGCATTGTGCCGGTATGGCAGGCAGTTCAAGTCCTTTTCCAGCCCCAC
This sequence comes from Allobates femoralis, assembly GCA_033576535.1. Taxonomy (NCBI): domain Eukaryota; kingdom Metazoa; phylum Chordata; class Amphibia; order Anura; family Aromobatidae; genus Allobates; species Allobates femoralis. Next base: position 412,062,437 of record JARQOC010000003.1, read on the forward strand.
TTCTCTGGCGGCTGGTCCTGGGTTCTTCATGCTGCTTTGCCTGCAGACAGTGTGTGTGGCTGGGGCACTTGGAATCTCCCACCCTTCGGTGTTGGCTGCAGGCCCTTCACAGCCTTGGACTCCGGTGTCTGGGTCTTGCACACTCTGCACTGGGGTGAGCTTGACACCACTCCACCCCCAGGCTCTTTTCTACTTCCACAGACCCTTGCCTACGAGTCCCACAAGCTTGGCTTTGGCTATCCTGGGACAAGCTTAGCACTGCTCAAGTCCACACAATGTCTTCCTTAGGCCTCCTAGGAACTGAACTGGCTAATTCAGCCCCAGACCAGAGTTTATATGGGAGCTGCCCTGAACCAGGGTTTTAGAGCTCCCCTGCCTGGAGGCAGCAATGTGTTGAGTGCTTTAGTTTGCCTGGTGTGAATACCCTCTGTTGCTTTCAGATATGAAACTACCCCCTGGGGGCAATAATGACATTGCTGGGGCTTGGTATTCTCTCCCTGGGGAGGTACATAGTTATTGCCACAGGGGCTGTCTGCCAAGTTTTAGCTGAGGGGCAAGCATGTGGCACCCCTGCAGGGGATTGCCACAGGATCCATCGGTGCAAGTGTGGCGCCTCTGCGTCCAGGAGGCCACAAAGGGAACTGCAGCCAGGCAAGTAGGACAATTGTTGCACAACAACACCCTCACAGCCCACACAACTCACGTGCAGTAGATGGTAGCATCCAGCCCCGAGATTGGAGACTCTAGGCAAGCGAGGGGTGGTGGATTTAGGGGAGTGGGTTGGGCACACACGTAGTCAGGTGACTTGACAGTATAAACAGTGATGGGGGAGGAGGAAGGAGTCAGAGTAGGCCAGAGGGTGCCGACCAGAAAAAACCAGGAACAGACACAGACCACCAGCAGGCTGAGGAACACGGCACAGGCCAAAGAGACAGCAGAAGGCCGAGCTAGGCTGAGCAGGAAGAAAGACACACACGTCCTGGAAGAGTGAAGGTGTAAAGAGCGCAGAATCTGTACCGAGTCAGGGTGAGCCGGAGGAGAGAGAAAGCCTATCCGGAGCCAGATCTCCAGGAGTGTGAGAGGACGGAGAGGGACGGTGATACCCGGGCCCTAGACTTACAGCTGAAGAGACCGACTGCAAGCGGAGTAGCCCTCCTATGATACTGAAAGACGCAGAGAGAAAGCCTGGTAGAGCCTCACACTTGAGGACTGCTGGAGGCTGGGCTGAGTAGAGTGTCGGCTCTAGAAGGGACCGTAGTTTTACCTGGAATCCCCAAACAACACGACGGGGGACCACAGCTACACGTTAGGGTCCCTACCCCAAAGGACAGGCAGCTCAGTGATGACCAGTAGGACCCACAGGGGCCCGAGTCACCGCCATACTGTCCGGAGACACCCACCAAGTGTACACAGAACGTTAACAGCCCGGAAAGGACACAGAGACAGTGTGAGGGGTCACAGAGAGAGAGACCTGGCTGCAGAGATTAAGGGAACCCCGGAGGGGAGAGTGAGCCCGTGTACTTGAACTGGAACTTATAACAACTGTAACCGAACTGTGAGCTGTATTGCAAAGCTTCGAGAGTAAACACGGAAAACCCTGAATCTGCTTCCCTTGTGTCTCTGCGTGAATGCTATTCCCTCCATACAGGATTACAGAAAACCCTCCACCTGCAGAGCCACAGCCTGTCAGCTCCAGCGCAGAGGAAGGATTCCTGCAGCGTCTGCATAGTAAGTGTATTGCACACTCCACAATAGACTCTAACCCTTACTGCTCCGGGGAACACAGTTCTACCTACTGGAACTATCCCATCTATGCTGCTATTCCATCATCCCCGGAGGTTCTGCAGCAGCGGCGGCCCCATCACTGGCCGCACATAGTGGGTGGCGTCACGACTGACAATCCCCTGTAAATATTCCCCCTTTTATTGTCGAGCCAGGGACACGGTCTGGACCAGGACCACCCGTGACTTCCCCAGGAGCCGACCCGGTCCGGTACCGAGTACCCCCCGTCCCAGTGGGCCCGACACAAGGAGGGATTTACACCTTGGTACCTTGGTACACACAGCACACAACACCTTCCACCCCAGACCTGATGGGGGAGCTCTACTAGCTTCCTTAAGTCAGGTCCCCTTTAAAAGATCCAGGCCTGAGGGGAAGAGTCGAGTTGTTCCAGTCAGGCAGTGAAGGGAGAAGGAGTAAGGAGCTGGTCGCTGAGAGAGATCGAGGCCCAGGACCAGGGAGCACTGACTCAGCTGTGCTGCACCCTTGGGAGAGGGTCGGAGGCCAGTGGAGAGTAGGAGAATTAAAGGAGGGAACCAGTCAAGGTTTCCTTGTAGTACACCGGGACACCGGAGTCCGACACTGCCAGCATCTATTGTAGCAGCAAAAGCCTGGAAGGACCAGGAGGAGTTAATCCCTTAAGAAAGCACAGTAAGAGACACTCGAAACTGATCAAGTACAGGACCAGGGGCCATAGGAGGAATAGGGACCCTGCAGAAGGACCTCATTATCAGTTTAGAGCAAATCCCTGAGAGGGAGAAGGAGCGATGAGTTCAGTCACAGGCAGGACTTACCCCAAACCACAGAGCACAGAGACAGAGGAGGCCTCATAACTTTCTAAGGTGGAAGTCCCAAGTTGCATCGGGGACCTGGTTATTCCTCTGGACTGTACCTGTTACCATGTCACCAGTAAAAGGTACCAAAACAAAGATCACTGTGTGTGTGTGTGCCTGCTAAACCGCCGCTATTCACCGCATTGACTGCAGAGAACGACTACAACTCCCCTCATCCATTCCCGCTGCCCTGAGGTAAAGCTCCACTTGTGGGGAGCTGTACTACACTGAGCTGCACTTCCATCACCTCAGCGGCCGGCTGCAGGACTGGTACACGCGTTACCAGGAACTACAGGTGGTGTCACATTACCAATTCCCTTATCCCCCACCATCCCCGCCATTGAGGGTCCAGGGCACCGGACCGGGGACCGACCAGCCGTGATTCCCCATCCAAGTCGCCATCATCCCCGGTACCCGACTACCCCTACCCCGTCGAACGCCTCAAGCACATAGCAGAGGCCCATCCTTAAAGGTGTTGCCGGATCTTAAGATACAATTCTACAGTCACTTATATGTAAATCCTCACATTGTGTATGCTGTGAGGATTCTATGGTGCCAGCAGTGTGAGCTCAGGCATGTGATATGTATACTCTCAGCCACATTATGACTAGACCATCTCTGGCCTTGCTGAATACAGGTACATTAAGTGAGGCCGAGCAAGTCTAGTCGGCATGTGACTGCATGTATGCAAGTCACATACTTGCAGTCACACACCCGCCGAATAACCACAGCACTGCAAGGAATATGAGTATTCACAAGTCTGCAGTCACATATCATTTATATATATATATATATATATTAGGGATGGGCGAATCTACTCGCTAGGACTCGTTACTCGGCGAGTAGTAAGGGACTCGCAGGACTCGGTACTCTGCGAGTTTCCCAGTGATTACTCGCACAAGTCAAATGCAAATCAATATCAATCCTAGTTTTGTCAGAAACGCTGACAAAACTAGGATTGCCATTGTTTGCATTAGACTCGTGCGAGTAATCACTGGCTACTGTGCCAGTGATAGCAGGGAAACTCGCAAAGTAACTGCTGTTTCTTTGCGAGCCGAGTCGAGCTGTCTTCTCTGTGCAGCTCCAGGGTCCTAGAGCCCACCTGCTCACAAACATGATGTAGCAGTGCTGAGATTGTTCTCAGTCTGCTCATTCCCTGTGCATAGACATCTATCTATTCACAGGGATGAGCAGAGAGGACATCGCGTTTTGGACTACGTCGGACGGAAGAGGATTTTTTTAATTAAAGATGGAGTCCCTAATGGCTTTTTTTTTATTTCAAATAAAAAATTTTCTCTGTGTTTTTTTAACCCTTTATTGGAGATTCTTAGTGGCTGGGTCAAATGTGGCCCGACATTAAGAATCTCGGGCTTAATACCAGCTTGTATAACAAAGCTGGTATTAACCCCTTTATTACCCAGCGTGCTACCGCCACCAGGGCCGCTGGAAGAGCGGGGTTCAGCGCCAGATGATGGCGCTTCAATGAACGCGGGCTGCAATTTGCAGTGGGGGGTGCCCAGAAAGCTTGGGCATCCCTGCGCTGCGGATTCCAGCCCCCAGCTGCTTAGCTGTACCTGGCTAGACATAGAAATTGCGCGGAGCCCCACGCATTTTTTTAAAATTATTTCATGAATTTCAGAGTCAGAGTCTCAGAGTCAGAGTCAGAATCTCAGAATTTCATGAAATAATTTAAAAAAAAGGCGTGGGGCTCCGCGCAATTTCTATGTCTAGCCAGGTACAGCTAAGCAGCTGGGGGCTGGAATCCGCAGCGCAGGGATGCCCAAGCTTTCTGGGCACCCCCCGCTGCAAATTGCAGCCCGCAGCCGCCCCAGACGATGGCGCGTTCATTGAAGCGCCATCCTCTGGCGCTGAACCCCGCTCTTCCAGCGGCCCTGGTAGCGGTGGCACACTGGGTAATAAAGGGGTTAGGGCCAGCTTTGTATTATCAGCTGGCCCTAAGCCCGAAATTTATGGCGGTCACGCCAATATTAGACATGACCGCCATGAATTTCTATTAAATTGTTTTAAAAAAACACAACACAAAGAAAAATTTTTATTAGAAATAAAAAAAAAAGCCATTAGGGACTCCATCTTTAATTAAAAAAATCCTCTTCCGTCCGACGCAATCCAAAACGCGATGTCCTCTCTGCTACATCCCCTGTGCATATATATAGATCTCTATGCACAGGGAATGAGCAGACTGAGAACAATCTCAGCTCTGCTACATCATCTCTGTGCACAGACATTCATGTCTGTACACAGGGAATGAGCAGACTGAGAACAATCTCAGCACTGCTACATCAGGCAGCAGGCAGGCTCTAGGACCCTGGAGCTGGGGCAGCCAGAACACAGAGAAGACAGGATCTTATCTGTGCGAGTCAGCGATTACTTACAAAGTAAACGAGCAATGCAAATAAATGACAAAACTAGGATTGCTTCAGGCTGAAGCTTCCGAGACACATCTGCGATTTGTAAATCTCACACTACTCGCTATTACTCGCTTCCCCATTCATTAACATTGGACTCGCTAGACTCGCAATGAGTAGCGAGTCCTGGGCTCGGACTCGCTAGAGTCAAGCGATTCCGAGTAATTTAGGATTCGCCCATCACTAATATATATATATATTTCACCCAGTACACAGGAGTCTACATGACTCGTTTATGATATACTGTGACTACAGACATTTGATGGTATATGACAATGGGTGTTTTGTAACATCTGATTTCTGTACACAGTACTGCAATTTACAATGCTCTATACTGGGCATACCTGGACCTGGCTACATTACTTCAGATATTACAAATAGAAGCATATCATTTTCAGTTATAACAGTGTCACAGGTGTATTAGGAGACACGGATGAGGCTGTTGGGGCAACTCGCAGAAGGTCACAGTGTCTGGCCCCTCCCTGTAGATATCACATTTTAGGAGGGACCACAGGTTCTCTATGGGGTTCAGATCAGGTGAACAAGGGGGCCATGTCATTATTTTTTCTTCTTTTAGACCATTACTGGCCAGCCACACTGTGGAGTAGTTGGATGCATGTGATGGAGCATTGTCATGCATGAAAATCATGTTTTTCTTGAACGATACGGACTTCTTCCTGTACCACTGCTTGAAGAAGTTGTCTTCCAGAACTGGCAGTAGGTCTGGGAGTTGAGCTTCACTCCATCCTCAACCTGAAAAGGTCCCACAAGTTCATCTTTGATGATACCAGCCCATACCAGTACCCCACCTCCACCTTGCTGGCATCTGAGCCGGAGTGGAGCTCTCTGCCCTTTACTGATCCAGCCTCTGGCCCATCCATCTGGCCCATCAAGAGTCACTCTCATTTCATCAGTCCATAAAACCTTTGAAAAATCAGTCTTAAGATATTTCTTGGCCCAGTCTTGACGTTTTATCTTATGGTTCTTGTTCAAAGGTGGTCGTTTTTCAGCCTTCCTTACCTTGGCCATGTCCCTGAGTATAGCACACCTTGTGCTTTTTGATACTCCAGTAATGTTGCAGCTCTGAAATATGGCAAAACTGGTGGCAAATGGTATCTTGGCAGCTTCACTTCTTGATTTTCCTCAATTCATGGGCAGTTATTTTGCGCCATTTTTCCCCCAACACGCTTCTTGCGACCCTGTTGGCTATTTGCCATGAAACGCTTGATTGTTTTGTGATCACTCTTCAAAATTGTGGCAATTTCAAGACTGCTGCATCCCTCTGCAAGACATCTCACAATTTTGGACTTTTCAGAGCCCGTCAAATCTCTCTTCAGACCCATTTTGCCTAAGGAAAGGCAAATGCCTAATAATTAAGCACACCTTATATAGGGTGTTGATGTCATTACACCCCACCCTCCTCATTACAGAGATGCACATCACCTGATTTACTTAATTGGTAGTTGGCTCTCAAGCCTATACAGCTTGGAGTAGGACAACATGTATAAAAAGTATCATGTGATCAAAATACTCATTTGCCTAATAATTAAGCACACCTTATATAGGGTGTTGATGTCATTACATCACACCCCTCCTCATTACAGAGATGCACATCACCTGATTTACTTAATTGGTAGTTGGCTCTCAAGCCTATACAGCTTGGAGTAGGACAACATGTATAAAAAGTATCATGTGATCAAAATACTCATTTGCCTAATAATTCTGCACACAGTGTACATTGTAGTGCCCATAGATTGTGCCCTGCTCGTGATTCTGGAGATAAGCA
>JARQOC010000003.1:412069360-412117311 GCA_033576535.1 Allobates femoralis
GAAGAGGGAGGCCAGAGAGGAGGATGAGAAGAGAGGGCCAGAGAGGAGAGGAGCTGGAGAAGGAGGCCAGAGAGAGAGAGGCTGAGGAAAGGGAGGCCAAGAGGAAGGAGCTGAGGAGAGAGGCAAGAGAGGAAGCTGAGGAAAGAGAGGCCAGAGAGGAAGAGGCGAAAGGAGGCCAGAGGGAGGAATGAGGAAGAGGAGGCGAGAGGGAGGCAGGAGAGGAGGCAGGAGGGAGAGCTGAGAAGGAGGCAAGAGGAGGGTGAGGAGGGGGCCAAGAGAGAGGAAGAAGGAGGCCAGAGAGGAGAGCTGAGGAAAGAGAAGCCAAGAGGAGAGGAGGCTGAGAGAAAGAGGGCCAGAGAAGCGAGGAAGGGAGGCCAGAGAGGAGCTGAGGAAGAGAGAGCCAGAGAGGAGAGCGAGAAAAAGATGGTAATGGGGGGCCTGAAGGGAGGAGAATGAGGAAGAGGAGGCCAGAAGGAGAGAAGGGAGGCCAAGAGAAGGAGGGAGAAGGAGGCCAGAGAGGAGGCTGAGAAAAGAGAGCCAAGAAAAAAAGGCAGAGGAAAGGAGCCAGAGGGGAAAGAGGAAGTATGAAGAGGAGCCGAGAGAGGGAGAGGGAGGCAGAGAGAGGGCTGAAGGAGGGAGGCCAGAGGAGAGGCTGGGAGAGGGGCCAGAAGAGGAGGCTGAGGAAAGGGAGGCAAGAGAGGAGGCTGGGAGGGAGGCCAGAAGGAGAGGAGGCTGAGGAGAGGAGGAAAAGAGGCTGAGAAGGAGCCAGAAAGGAGGAGAGGCAAGAGAGGGGGAAGCGAGAGGGGAGAGACGAGAAGAGGCAGAGAAAAAGAGGGAGGAAAGAGAAGAGAGGCAATGAGAAAGGCGAGAAGAGGAGGAGAGAGGCTGAGAGAGGAGGCAGAGAGGAGGGAGAGGGAGGCAGAGAGGAGAGAGCTGAGGAGAGGGAGCCAGAGAGGAAGGCGAAGAGGGAGGCCAGGAGGAGGCTGAAGAGGAGGCAAGAGAGGAGGGAGGAGAAAGGGAGGAAGAGAGGCCAAGAGGGAGAGAGAAAGAGGGCAGAGAGGAGGATGAAAGAGAGAGGCAAGAGGAGAACTGAGGAAAGGAGGGCCAGGGAGGGAGGAGAGGAAAGAGGAAAGAGAGAAGGGGAGCAAGAAGGGCTGAGAAAGGAGCCAAGAGGAGAGGAGAAAGAGGAGGCCAGAGAGAGAGAGGTAGGAAAGGAGGCAGAGGAGGCTGAGGGAGTAGAAGGGAGGAATAGAAAAGCAGAGAGGAAAGGAAAGAGAGCAGAGGGAGAGGAGGAGCCAGAAGGAGATAGAGAGACAAGAGGCTGAGAAGGAGGCAAGAGAAGGAGCTGAGAAAGGGAGGCCAGAGAGAGGCTGGAGAGGAGGCGAGAGGAGAGGAGGGTAGGAAAAGAGAGGAGGCTGAGGAGAGGAGCCAAAGAGGAGCTGAGGAGAGCAGAGAGTGAGGCCAGAGAGAGAAGCTGAGAAAGAGGCCCGAGAAGGAGAGGAGGCTGAGGAAAGAGGCCAGAAGCAGAGGAAGGGAGGCCATGGAGGAGGCTGAGAAAGAGAGACCAGAGAGGAAGCTGAGAAAAGATGGCTCTTTCCTCATCTCGCTCTGGCTCCTTTCCTCAGCCTCCCTCTGGCCTGAGGAGGAGAATGAGAAAGAGGCCAGAGAGGAGAGGGAGGCCAGAGAGAGGAGGCTGAGGAAGGGAGGCCAGAGGAGGAGGCTGAGAAAGAGAGGCCAGAGAAAAAAGAGGCAGAGGAAAGGAGCCAGAGAGGAGGCAATAGAGGAAAGTAGCGAGGAGAGGAGGCCGGAGAGGCTGAGAGGAGGCTGGGAGAGGGAGGCCGAGAGGAGAGAGGCTGGAGAGGAGGACCAAGAGAGGAGGCTGGGAGAGGAGGCCAGAGAAGGAGGCTGAGAGAGGAGGCAGAGAGGAGAGGAGGAGGAGAGGAGGCGAGGAAGGGAGGCTGGAGAGGGAGCCAGAGAGGAGGCTGAGGAAAGGAGCAAGGAGAGAGGCTGAGAAAGGGAGGCCAGAGAGGAGAGGAGGCGAGGAAAGGAGGCCAGAGAGGAGGCTGAAAAAGAGGCCAGAGAAAGAGGGAGGAAGGGAGGCCAAAGAGAGGCTGAGGAAGGAGCCATAGAGAGAGGAGGCTGGAGAGGAGGCGAGAGGAGGCTAGGAGAGGGAGGCCAGAGAGAAGGAGGTGGAGGAGGCCAAAGAGAGGAGGCTGAGGAGAGGAGGCCAGAGAGGAGGCTGAGGAGAGGGAGCAGAAGAGAGGAGCTGAGGAGAAGGAGGCAAGGGGGAGGGGAGCTGAGGAAGGAGACAAGAGAGAGGTGGAGGAAAGAGAGGCCAAGAGAGGCTGAGAAATGAGCCAAAAGCTGAGGAGAAGAGACAAAGAAGGAGCTGAGGAAGAGGCCAAGGAGAAGGCTGGGAGAGAGGCCAGAGAGGAAGGAGGCTGAAGGGAGCCAGAGAGAGAGGAGAGAGGAAGAGGAGGCCTGAGAGAGGAGGCCAAGAGAGGCTGAGAGGGGAGGCCAGAGAGGAAGCTGAGAGAGGGAGGCCAGAGGAGGAGGCTGAGAAAGAGGCCAGAGAGGAGAGAAGGAGGCCAAAGAGGAGGCTGAGAAAAGAGGAGAGGAAGCTGAGGGAAAGGAAGGGAGGCCAGGAGAAGAGGAGGATGGGAGAGGGAGGCCAGAGAGAGGAGGCTGGGAAGGAGGCAAGAGAGGAGGGAGAAAAGAGAGGCCAGAGAAAGAGAGGCAGGGAGAGGGAGAGGAGGAGGGAGGAAAGGGCAAGAGAAAGGCTGAGAGAGGAGGCCGGAGAGAGGAGGCTGGGAGAGGGAGGCCAGAGGGAGGAGGCTGAGAGGAGGCAAGAAAAAAGGGGAAGAGGAAAAGGGAGGCAAAGAGGTGGCAAGGGGAAAAGGAGCTGAGGAGGGAGGCCAGGAGAGGAGGCTGGAGGGAGGTCAAAGAGGAGGTGAGGAGAGGAGCAAGAAAGGAGAGGAGGCTGAGGAGAGGGAGGAGGAGGAGCTGAGGAGAGGAAGAAAAAGAAGAGGGGCAGAGGAAGAAGGAGGGCAAAGGAGGAGAAAGGCTGGGAGAGGGAGGAAAAGAGGAGGTGAAAGAGGGAAAGAGAGAGGAGGCTGGGAAGGGAGGCCAGAAAAAGGCTGGAAGGGAGGCCAAGAGGAGGCTGAGAAGAGGAGGCCAAGAGGAGAGGAGGCGGGGAGGAGCCAAGAGGAGAGGCTGGGAGAGGGAGGCCAAGAGGAGAGGAAGAGGGAGGCCAGAGAGAGAGGAGGCTGAGGAAAGGAGGACCAGAGAGGAGAGGAGGCTGAGGAAAGGGAGGCCAGAGAGGAGAGTGAAAAGGGGGCCAAGGAAGAGCAGAGAGGGGTGGGAAAGAGGAGGCCAGAGGGGGAGAGGAGCGAGGAGTGAGAGAGGAGAGACGAAGGCAAGAGAGGTGGAGAGAAAGAGAGGCCAGAGGAGAGGAGGCTGAGGGAAGGAGGTAGAAAGGCCAAGAGAGAGAGGTGAGAAGAGGGAGCCAGAGAGGAGGCTGAAGAGGAGGCCAGAGAGGAAGTGAGGAAAGAGAGGCCGAGAGGGAGAGGAGGCTGAGGAAAGAGGCCAAGAAGGAGAGGAGGGGAGGCCAAGGAGAGAGCTGAGAAAAGAGAGCCAGAGAGGAAGCGAGCGATGGCCTCTCTGTTCCCATTCTCTCTGGGCTCTTTCCTCAGCTCCTCCTGGCCTGAGGAGGAGAATGAGGAAAGAGGCCAGAGAGAGGCGAGGGAGGCCAGAGAGGAGAGGAGGCTGAGGAGAGGGAGGCCAGAGGAGGAGGCTGAGAAAAGAGAGGCCAGAGAAAAAAGAGGGAAGAGGAAAGGGAGGCCAAAGAGGAGGCAATAGAGGAAGGAATGCTGAGGAGAGTGAGGCTGGAGAGGAGGCTAGGAGAGGGAGGCCAGAGAGAAGAGGAGGTTGGGAGAGGGAGGCCAGAGAGGAGAGGAGGCTGAGGAGAGGGAGGCCAGAGAGGAGGCTGAGGAGAGGGAAGCAAGAAAGAAGAGGAGGCTGAGGAGAAGGAGGCAAGGGAAGAGGGGAGGCTGAGGAGAGGAAGGAAAAAGAGGAGAGGTGGCAGAGGAAAGAGAGGCCAGAGAAGAGGCTGAGGAAATGGAGGCCAGAAAAGGCTGAGGAGAGGGAGGACAAAGAGGAGGCTGAGGAGAGGGAGGCCATAGAGGAGAGGAGGCTGGGAGAGGGAGGCCATCTCTCTAGCTATAAAATCAACCCAACTAAGCTGGAGGCCCTGAGTGTCAACATTTCCAAAGCCAAAATAGATAAGTTTAAATCTGAATATCCGTTCATTTGGCCCCCGAAGTTTATTACTTATCTAGGAGTAAAAATAGGTCGACCAGCTAAAGACCTACTGGACTTGAACGTATTGCCCCTGCTATCTAGAGCAATAGCTGATGTGAAGGCTTGGCGAGCACCCTATTTATCTTGGTTGGGGAGGAAGTATCTGCTGAAGGGCCTGATTTTGCCCAAATTTCTCTATATATTCCAAGTGCTCCCAATTAGAATCCCCATATGGATCCTTGCCAAAATTCGTACCTTTTTCTTTAACTTTATCTGGAGTAATAAACGAGCACGAATCAACACAATATTATACTGCTCCACCCTAGATTATAATGCAGCTTGTATATATTATAATGCTCTGCCATAGATTATAATGCTGCCTCTAGATATATTATAATGCTCTGCCATAGATTATAATGCTGCCTCTAGATATATTATAATGCTCCGCCATAGATTATAATGCTGCCTCTAGATATATTACAATGCAGGGTCTAGATATATTATACTGCTGCATTATAGATTATAATGCATTGTCCAGATATATTACAACCCTCCTCCATTTAAATCAATCTACCTATAAGCAAAGCATTCACCTACCATCCCAAAGTATCCAGCGCACTGCTGCCAGTGTGATCCAACAAGATGTCCAGTAACAGCAGTGCTCAGCAGCCATGCCCACCATGAGATGTGTCCTCCTCACCCAGCTCCTCCATCAGTTGGCCTGGCCAACTGTAGAGCTCCCACGGCGGCCTGCAGCTGAACAGCTGCTCCTCTCCGGCGGGAAAAGCAAAGTGAGTCACGTGACAAAGCCTGAGGGATCATTGCGATTTAAAGATACTGAACCGCTATATAATCCCGGGGCTACGCTACGGCCTCCAGGTGCTTCAGCGGTGCTGCCCTTTAATGATCAGTGGCCGCATCACAGCCTGGATGCTTTTACAGATTAAGATGCAGCCACTGAGGAATTTAACCAACAATGTTCCCAGTGCACCTGGAGGTCCTGAATGGTCTGAATGGACCAAAGTAGAACAAAAAAAAACAAGCCGTCATATGTCTATATTGACGGAAAAATAAAAAAAGTTATGGCTCTTGGAGGCAGGGGAGCAAAAAATGAAAAACAAAAAAATCCTGGGTCATGAAGGGGTTAAACAGGACAGAAACATTCAATGGCTGCTGGGGTTGCCAATCACATTTAGTAAACTTTAATAGGAGAATCGCCAGACATGAAGCCTTTCCTTGAAGAACAAAGCCATCAGGCTTGGCCACACATAGGCTTCCGTAGCTGTGTGACCGCTACTGGACTGTGACATCACCCACTCCAGACTGCCTCCTATCTCCTCGTCTGCCAGGCATCTAGGGATGGCTCCAGGATGCTAGCACGCCTTGGAGTTTGACACTCACATTCCCAGCACGCCTCCCTCCTGACAGAGCGTCCCTCGCACAGAACCTCAGCTGAAGACGTCCCTCACACAGAACCAGCAGTGTACAGGACGTAGAGGAGACCGTGAGATTTGATCAAGCAGTAAGTCTCAATACTGCATGCTTATGTGTCTGTGGAACGTAAACAAGTTGAGCTTTGTACTGAAGCATCAAGCAGTGTTATTTTCTAGGTGTTTACGGTGTCTGTGGTTTTGTACTGAGTTCATCAATGTAGTGAAACGCTGATATTGAAACTTTGTATTGATGTGCTATCTGACAGGTCTATTTTAGAAGCAGACAGGAGGTGCCTGCACCCACCAAATTATTTTTGTCCTTAAGGCTCCCTTCCCACTGCCTTTGTTGCAGTGTCGTGTGTAGCCTTCAATTTCACATGGACAGGCATTGATTTGTGCCAACAGATCCCAACTGATGTCCATGGACATATTTTTAATGGACCCATTCTCAGTTAGTAGACATAGTGCTGGGAAGAGCTGTACCTTGCTTCTTTTTTAAAAGGCACCCCAAAATCGGAGCAGTGTCCAAGTCTGGGTATATGAAAAAAGCGTACACAGACAGATCCCAGACAAAGATGACACAAATGGATGGCCACTTTGGGCCAATCCGTGCCCATAGGGATACATGAGAGGCCAAAACAGATTCCTGGCTATCAGTTTCAAAACAGACACGGATCCCCAAAAACGCAGTGTGAAGGCAGCCTCAAACTGAGGCTGGCAATTCTAAAGCTGGATGTAGGACCGATCTTTAAGAACAGTGGATCGATCCCTCAGCCCTGTGATATATGGTACTTGCTTGTATACAGTCATTAATCGGTGGTGTGTTTGGATCATACATATATAGTAAAATTTGAAGTGCAACTATTGTTGATAATTGACAGGTAAGTATCCCTGCCACTAACCACCACTTTCCCAGTCCATGTGTTTGTTACTTGGAGAGACACCATATGAAGGCTTTAACAACAGGTACTTAGTTATGAAAAAAATACCGTTTGGAAGAGAACAGACAAACTGCGGCGTCCTAAGTGCGTAAACACAATATTACAGACTTTGATGGCTGCACAATTATATGCACTCACATGATAGAAGACTAATATAGCTTTGGATTGTGTATCCCCCGAAATTTCCCTCTGGGATACTTTTCCATGGACAGGACTTGCAGGTTGGATCCAAGTGGAAGAGCCAGAAATAGACTCACACAGGATGAATATATCAAGAAGAGTGTATCCAGCCGATGAACGGCAGCGCTTCCCAGGACTCACATCCAAAGATGATATTTTGAACTTTTTATTTGGTTAAGTTCAAATAGAGGAGATACAACGCGTTTTGGATACAGTATATAAACATTCTTCTTGATATAACAGATACTTATTCAGACTATATAGTGTATACCCATTCACTTTGCATACATACTTTGCATATATTATTTCTTCTTGCTTCTTACTACCTTCTGTTTCACTTTCACTACAGCATTAATTGTAGCACAACCCGCTCCATGAACAGCAATCCTATGTCAGCACCTATTGCATTGTCTCCACTCTCGGTAAATATTTCAACACATTATAACACTATAGTAACACTATTATAACTATAATATATATAAATATTATAACACTATTATAACACTTATAACTATAATACAGTTTCCTCTAAAATAAGACACTGTATTATCTTACTTTTTTGATCCAAAAAATTCTTATTTTCAGGGGATGTCTTATTTTTCCATCATCCCCTTCCAAGCCCAATATTCCCTTGCAGCCCCCAATATTCCCATGCAATATACCCCCCTCCCTCCCATCTTATTTTAGGGGAAAAGTTATATTTAAGCTTCCTTTCTTATTACCAAGACCATCACGTGAGGTTTGGAGATTACAGACAATTTGTCATCTCGGGATCTCCTGTATCCCCCCTCCCCCTCAATTCAAAAACCCAAACATTCTGAGCACCAGTGCCCTTTTGATGACTTTGTAACTAAACCACCCTTTTGGACCAAAATGGGAAGGATCTGAAGAAGCTGACCTTAAAGCTCAGTGAAGGAAGCAAGAAGTTTGGTTTGCATCTGAATGTGCAGAAATCCAAGATAATGACAAACCGCCAGTGAGCAGGTTAGTTTGAAAATCAACAATGGAGAAATAGAAAGGTAGACAGTTTCATCTTCCTGGGGTGCCTCATTGATTGTAATGGTGACTGTACAGCTGAAATCAGGCAGCAGCTTGCTATGGGTCGAGCAGCAATGATGAACATGGAGCAACTGTGGAAGTGCAAGGACATCTCGATCACCACCAAACAACGATTAGTCACAGCCAATGCATTCCCAATCACATTGTACGAGTGTGAGACGTGAACCTTGACAAAGGGTGGTCAACGAAAGATCGATTCCTTTGAACTGTGGTGCTGAAGGAGACTCCTACAAATCCCATGGACAGCCAAGATCACAAATAATGCTGTTCTGCAACTTGTCAATCCACACATGTCACTGGTAGGAAAAGTCATAGAACAGAAACTGTCTTACTTTGGCCATGTGATTGAGAGCAAATTCCCTCAAGAAAGACATGATGCTTCGCATGGTCAGTGGCAGAAGAGGTCACGGAAGACCCATTGACTGGACACCATCATGGCAGACACGGGAACATAGAAAACAAAGATGCTGTGACAAACAGAGAAACTTGGAGGAAAATGGTTCACATGGTATTCAATAGTCAGACACAACCGAATAGATGAAATTGGAATAAACTTGTCAGTTATATTAAATAGGTGGTGATCAGACTGCCTTACTGTAAGTAGGAAATTATTTTATTATATTTTTTAAGCTTGAAATACCGGCTTATTCAGAAATGGTTGATTCATAAAAATAACTTTGCATTGGACCCGATTTGGATGTATCCTTTATCCTGTATTAAAAATCTACATGGCATCTAAAATCCATCATTGTATACAATGACTACTGTAGCTAGGTTTTTGCCTGGGCACAGACAACCTCAGGCACTGGGGGACACAGACAGACCTGGGGACACTGGGGGCAAGACAGACCTGGTGACACGGGAAGCACAGACAGATGTACGTGGGGCACAGACAGATCTGTTGACGCTGGGGGGACAGAGACCTGAAGCATGGCTCTCTACAGCAGGAGCGATCAGTGTTAAAGCGCCCTAAGTGGGCATGTAAAGTAAAAGTGAAAAAAGGAACACGTTTTATAAAATATGAAAAAATTAAAAGATCATAATCATTCAAATCACCCCCTTGTTGCCCCATTAATAATAAAACTTTTTCTTTAAATACACATATTTGGTACGCTATGTTCAGAAGTAAACAGATCTGTAAACTGTAATGGGAAAAAAGTAAAAATGCCAAAATTACGTTTGTTTGGTCACTGAAACACTGCAAAAAATGCAATCACAGGTGATCAAAATATTGAATCAACCCAAATATGATATAATTAAAAACATCACCTCAAGACAGAAAAAATAAGCCATCATACATAGTGATGGGCAAACCAAACTGTAAAGTTCAGTGTCCGTACTGAACACCTAGTGAACACGGACTTCCCTGAGTACTCCGTGTTTAGTTTGGCTGCAAAGAAAGCAAAACAGTGATTAAGCTTGCGACATAAAAATATGTGCCCACTGTGCTTCCTTTTTGTGCTGCGTTTGTCAGCTGTACAAACACAGCGGTCTATAGAGAAAAGCAGCCCAAAATATTGCATTTGTGCACATAAAATAAGGGAACACACAAACACAGACAGACACATACAGAGTCAGACACAGACGATTTCTCACCCCCCTATCCCCCCACTCAGCGATCCTGTGGCATCCCTGGTGATTCTTCTGTGCAGTGACGGGAGATGTCTTTATCTGTCAGGACCTTGCACAATATAACTCAGCTTGTCACATGGTGTGTAGGCTCTAGCTCTGACAGAAGGATACCACAGGTCCTACTGCTGGTGCACGGAGGAAAAATCACCGAGGATCGCTGTGGGCTCACTGGGGATGTGTGAGTATTGGAGCGGTTTTGTTTGGAAAGCACAGGAAAAAAGCACCACAAATGGATTATGAGAATACTCATCTGTTTGTGATGCTTTTTTGGGGTTAGAATGGAGTCTATTGGGAAAAAGCAGCACCCTAAAACATACGTGGGCAATGCTTTTGTAAAATCACATAGACTTTTATTACGAAGCTGTGGGTGCTGCGTTTTTGATGCAGAAACACAGCAAAAATGCACCAAAAATGCATAGTGACCACTTAGGCTTATACTTACCGAGGACCTCGCGCTTATACTTCCAGGCTGCTCATCATCTTCCTGATTATTCACAGCACTCTGCTTGCAACAGCCAATCACAGATGCCTACTGTCTGTGACAGCGTCTGTGATTGGCTGTTGCAGCCCCACCCATTGTCTTAGCATCTGTGATTGGTTGCCATTGGGCAAGGAACACGCCATCATAGGGGTGTAAAAATAAATAATGAGAAAATATTACGTACGTCCTCGCCGTATTTTTGATTCTCAGCGCCGATAAAGCGGTCAGCTATCCACGCCCAGCTGAATGGCTTTACTTGGCTGGCAATCAAAAATGCAGGGGAGCTCATGTTAATTTAAATAAATGATTAAAAATAAAAATGTGTGCACATTGCTCTATTTTTGATCGCCAGTCAAGGTAAAAGCCAGCCCATGGAGAGGTGTGGAGTCTGGGTGCCCCCTCCAGACATGTTTCGCTTATGCAGCTT
Organism: Allobates femoralis; assembly: GCA_033576535.1. Taxonomy (NCBI): domain Eukaryota; kingdom Metazoa; phylum Chordata; class Amphibia; order Anura; family Aromobatidae; genus Allobates; species Allobates femoralis. Next base: position 412,079,813 of record JARQOC010000003.1, read on the forward strand.
CCTCAGTGGGGTTGCAGAGGACCCTCATCAATCTTCCTTTTATTCCCACTCACTTAGGAGACAGCGGCATCCATTGTCACATATCTGGTGCCGCCCCGCTCGCCACGTACCACTTCCGGCCAATCCCCAGCCAGGGGAATTTATGGACAAAAGCATTAAAATTCATTTTTTACCAAGAAAATTGCAGTATGAATCATTATATCACATCTGACATGTATGTCATTAACTTGCATACTCAGGAGGGGAGGGTTTTCCATGGAGCAGGCTGGTGTTGGTATGGTGCAGGGTGGCTATGACCGCAATGTACACCCACATATGAGCCATAAAATAAATTAGCATATAGCGCAGGACATATTAAAAGTCATTTTATGAGGTATGCAGGGGGACGTCTAGGGATATAAAGGGGTTTCAGAAATCCCAATTTCATCATGTTAAAGGTGGTGGGCAGGGTTTAGATCCCCCAAATTGGTGACAGGTTTCCTTTAATGAACTGCCAGGAAGTAGAAGTATATGGCGCTCGGTAAGTAAATGTGCAGTTTAATCACCATTTTGCTTATTTTGACAGCACCCAAGCCATCATTTTATAACCTTAAAGTTGGGATTTCAGGTTCGGGCTCAAGTCCGGTCCCAAACCTGGACTTTAAGAAAAAATTTGTCCGGATCCGCCAAACCTGAACATCCGCGGGTTCGCCCATCTCTGGTTGGACAGTCTCAGATCCTGCAAAACCAAAAGGCTACAGATCTCGGAAAATGGCATCAAATGTAAATAAAATAAAAATCTTCTGAATTTTTTTCACCCCTTAGATGAAAGCAAAAGCTACAAATTCGGTATCTACAGCCTCAAATCGACCTAAACCATGATAGTGATGCATCACTTACCATATAGTGAACATGGGGAGTAAAAAAAAAAATAAAAAACTATTGTAGAATTTCACTTTTTTTTTGCAATTTCACTGCAATTGGATTTTTTTTTGCCCATTTTCCAGTTCACTATATTGTAAAATGAATGCTGTCAATCCTAAGTAAAATTGATGGCACTTTTACTATTTGGTAAGGATACGCGTGGGGTTCTCCCTGCACTTGGCCCCCTGGTTCTGCATGTGCTGTACCCCTTTCTCTACACGTAGGTATTTGCATTTATATTTTCTATACAGCATATTGAAGTTTAGCAGTGTATTATAATTGTATTGATCCATTTTGGAGCGGTTTTACAGGTTCCTTATAAAACATTTGTATACTTGTCCATTCCAATCTGCACTGAACATGATATTGATTTATATCACTTCATATAGGGTGCTTCTGTGATTCTTCCGTCTTTGGGCATATGTAATTGCTTTTCATTTTCTATGTGTCTGTTGCTTTTTGTATAATAATAAAGGTATTTTTTGCAATTAGTGACCATACTAGTTTTTGCATGCTGCTTTCATCTTCTTTTATCTTCTAAAGTACAACCCATCTAGCAAATAACCAGCCCCCATATGGCTATATTGATGGAAAAATAAAAAATAATGACTCTTGGAAGGGGGGAGAAAAACAAAACGTAAATTCGCCCAGGGTAAAGGATAAACCCTGCATGTAGCGTTCACTGCCGACATGCACATACACTGAAAGATAGCGTGCGAGCGTGAGGACATACTTTGTGCATGGGGTTAGTGCGCAACGTGCTCCTGTCCCACGGGAGAGTAGCGGCTGCCATAACATTCCTAGTACTATCTGTGCCCTCTCAGGTCTGTGAGTCCCCTAGCATCACCATATCACTTCATACATTTATATTGGTGCAGTGTGTCATGAGTGACCCAGGTCCTTTTATTTCTATGGACAAGAAGTGTAAAATGTAACACTGCTCACAATCCATTAATTTTTTTTTTTTTTTTTTCCATTCTTTATTTCATTTTTAAATGCAACAAAACATGGTACATCTATTATATAATCACGAATGGTTTTTTGCCCCTTCTGAGTCCGCTCGCGCTGCGAGTCAGCGTGGTCATGTGGATACGCCCGAAGCATTGGCCGCGCAGCGGCCATTGCGAGCAGTTCTAAGGCGACTCGCTATGACCGCGCAGCGGGCATGGCGATCGCCTTAGCAGCGCGAAGCATTGGCCGCGAAGCGCCATTGCGAGTCAGAGACTCGCTCTTCTAGAATCCCGATGCATGTGCATCGGCACCCAGCTAGTATAACATATTTCTGAACATGTTATTGATATCTGTTAGTACCTGAGTTTATCTCATATATTTCTATAAACAAAATAGATTTATTCTAGAACTTAAACAAATGGCTTCTCTGTGTTTTCCTAGATATTATGATGTCACAGTATCTATCTTATCTTTGTAAGAATTATTCGGTTATAATATCAGAGTTGTGTGATAATAAAATTATAAAACAATAGAAATATGGCACTCCCATGGCTGTTGACCGGTTATGCACACTCTCCGTCTCCAGGAAACCGCTCATAAGCTCCCAGACGGCGGGAAAATGATAGAGCATATTTTGGGGGGGGATTTCTTTCAGCCACCGCGTTTCTCAGTTAATTACTAAAATCACCGCCTCCCTCCCTCTCTTTCCAAGGCTGCCATGTTTTGAGAAAGGAATCATGGGAATTTGTTTCCCAGATGGAGAGTTCTTCTAGTCTATGTAATTCTGATATCTTGGCTAGCCATTCCTTCACTGTGGGTGCATGTTGTTGCTTCCATCTCTCAACGATTAGGTGTTTTGCAGCTCCTATCATAATTGGGACAAGCCCATGTTTTCTGGGTTGGTAGTTGTCTGATGGGAGTGACAGAAGAGCCTCCACTGCAGTTAGATCAGATCCTATGAGACTCATGGATTTTAATATCGTGTTTAAATTTCTCACATGTCCAGAATATGTGGGTCAGATTCCCTCTCGATCTCTCGCATCTCCAGCATTTCGGGGACTCTGTTAACCCCAGATGAAACAATCTCTCAGGAGTGCAATACCACCTCGAAAGAAGCTTATAGGACGTCTCCTGTAATAGAACACATCTGGAGAAGCCATGTGAGTTCTGGCAGAGTTTTGTTTTGTCATCTCTAGAGAGCGCGATACAGAGTTCAATCTCCCAAGAGTATATGAAGAGTGGGAAAGTGGGCAGTGTGTTGTCAAGTAAATTATTATATATCTTAGAAATAATTTTAGGGATCGGTGGTTTTACTTGTACCAGTATCTCCAACCACTTCCACTTTGTGGAGACCATCTTTAGGTTTTTAACCTTTCATGTAGTGGGCTACATGTAGTTCTTGCAAAAACGTCTGTGGTTGTTCTTTAGCTTCTATCGGCCACATATTCCTGCATGGGATGTCTCCTCGCAGTAACCAGGAGATGGGCTTATTCGGAAGAGTCTTCCATAGATTATATGTGTCTGAAAAGTCTTCGTCTATTAAATATGGTATAAGCTTCATCAGGATTTTATCTAGAAATCTACACTCAGGGAAGCGAATCGGGACCAAATTTCGTCTTATAGCTAGTGTGGCTGCAAGAATCTCATCAAAACTATCACTGTCTGGTTGGCTATCTGTCCATAATAAGCTGTGTACTCTAGTCTGTAATAGTTGAATTTTTATGTGTTGTTTATTATCTTGGGATGCCATATGAGTAAGTTTCAACCATCTCGCTAGATGAATAGCTCTATGATAAGATATGAGGTGTGGTAATCCCAGGCCCCCTTGTCTTTTAGGAAGCATGAGAATTCTAGATGAGATCCTAGCTCTCTTATGCCTCTACACAAACTTGGATATTATTCGATTTAGAGACTGAAAGAAGAGGTTGGGTAAGAAAATTGAGATCATAGTCATAACATAAAATATTTTGGGAAGGATATATGATTTTATAATGTTGATTCTTCCCAACCATGAAAGCAGTGGTAGGTCATATGTCTTCAGTATATTTTTAATATTGCTAATGAGCGGGATGAAGTTGTGTGCATATAAAGAATGGGGGTCATTAGTGATTTGTATACCTAAATATTTAAGTTTGTCTGCGGGCCATTTAAAAAGTGTGATCTCCTGGAGAGCCCGCACTTCTGCCCTGGAGGCTGTTATGTTTAGTGCTTCCGTTTTGTCCAGGTTGATTTTAAAATTAGATAATTCCCCAAAAGTATCTAGGAGACCAAGGAGCTCCGGCACTGCCACCGTCGGATTGGATATCAGCAACAAGTCATCAGCAAACACTGCTGTCTTAATCTGGATGGTTCCAATATTAATTCCTTGTATTTTATCATTCTGACGGATCGCCTGCATTAACATTTCCATAACCACCACAAACAAGGTCGGGGAGAGAGGACAGCCCTGCCTGTTCCTTTTGCTTATTTTAAACTTGTTAGATAGTAGGCCATTCACCCTGACCCTTGCCGTGGGAGAAGTATATAAGCCTAGAATTGCCTCTATGAAGAGAGGGGGAAAGGCAAATTTGCGGAGTGCGCTGTCCATAAATAGCCAGCTCATCCATCAAAAGCCTTCTCGGCATTCGTTGAGAGGACGACGAGAGGCCTCCCCATGTGTCTAACGTACGAGACAGCTTGAAGGGCTTTGGTTGAGTTGTCCTTTCCCTCCCTTCCCCTCACAAATCCGGCCTGGTGAATAAGATCCCCCAGGACCAATTTAATTCTGTTTGCTAAGAGTTTTGCCCATAATTTCATGTCCGTATTCAGTAATGAAATTGGTCTATAATTATTGCAAAGGGTGCCGTCCCTCCCCTCCTTTGGTATTATAGTGATATAGGCTTCCAGGGCCTGTGGCGGTGGGGTAGATCCTAGCAGTAAATTGTTGAATAGTTTTTCTAGGTGTGGTATTAGTATATCCGCAAATTTTTTATAATAAATTATAGAAAATCCATCAGGGCTGGCGCCTTTCCATTCGGTATGGATGCCAGAGTCTCCTCTATCTCCTTTCTCGATATCTTAGTGTGGAGTAATAATTGGCCTTCAGGGGATATTGCAGGTAGTTTAAGCGTATTAAGAAAAGTTAGAATTTTGTCATTAGCAGTGATGGGTCTGACATTGAATCCAAAGGGTTTAAATTATATAGGGAGTAATAGTATGGTCTAAAGGCTTCTGCAATGTCCTCGTTCAACTAAGTCACTTTCGCCATCCTTCCGGATTCGCCGAACAAAACAACTCTCTTTTTGTTTTTTTAAGTATTTTTGAGGTTCAATTTGCTAGCTTTATTGCCATGCATGTAAATCTTATTTCTACAGCGGGCAAAAATTTTGGCCGAGTTGAGTTTCAGTAAATCCTTCAGTTTATTGCGAAGTGTCGTCAGGTCTGAGGTGTCGCACTGCTTTGTTTGTTCTTATGTAATTTTTCCGTCGTGTTAATCTGATGTAACACGGAGATTTCCTTCTCTCTCTGCTTTTCGATGTGGGAGCCGAGGGCTATCAATTCTCCCCTTACCACCGCTTTGTGCGTTTCCCAAATTATTGGGGTTATCATATTGTTTGATATATTTTCCCTAAAAAAATCATGTTTAATGAGAATTTTATTTGATTCAAATATCGGGGTTCCTAGTAGAGATTCGTTCAGCCTCCAGGGCAGGGTTCGCCGGGGAAGGGTGGATATCTCACTAGAAACACAGGTGCATAGTCAGAAATCGTAATGTTACCTATCAAAAAGCTGCGTATTAGTTTGATATATTTTTCCTGTAGTAAGAGATGGTCAAGCCTGTGATAAGTATTATGTGGGATTGAAAAATATGTATAACCTTTGTTGCAGGGTGTTCTATTCTCCACGGGTCCACCAAGTTTATTTCCCTCAGCCTGTTCAGAAAACCATTTCTTTGTTTAATAGAGATGGAAGACTTCCCATTTGAAGCATCTAACAATGGGTGTAATGTCAAATTAAAATCGCCTCCCACCACTAATTTACCTTCTGTGAACAGGCGTAATGTGTCTAGTGCCTTAAGGAGCCAATGTACCTGTCCCTGATTAGGTGCATAGAGATTAGCTAGAGTTATTGTCGTATTAGCCAAAATCCCTTTTACAAAAATATATCTGCCCTCTGCGTCAGAGAGGTGGTCTTTTACTTCAAACGAACATCCTTTCTTAAAAGCTATGTTTACCCTCTGCGACGCAGTATTGGTGCAGCTATGGATCCAAGTTGGGTAGCGAGAGAACGCAGTATTAGGTGTCCGCCCTTTTTTAAAGTATGCTTCTTGAAAGAATAGAATGTGTGCATTTTTTTTGCTTAATGAATGTAGGATATGACCCGTTTGGCCGGTGAATTCAAACCTTTCACATTGTAGGAAGCCACAATGACCATTCCCCCCGTCCCTCCTTAAGTCACAGCCATGGGAGTTGTTGAAGGTGCCGTCTGTATGGGCCTCTTTACACACACCATCTTCTGTGACCAACTTCTGAACAGATCCCTGGTTGCAGTGAAATCATGGACACATTCGCAGTGTACAAATGGAACAATGTGTCCATGATTTCACTGCAATCAGAGATCTGTTCAGAAGTTGGTCACAGAAGTTGGTGTGTGTAAAGCGGCCCTAACACACATCTGTAAGAGAAGACCATTAGACAATACATTAATTTCTATGGGAGCAGCGGTGTTGTGTGTGACCTCGTTCTATTTATTTCTATAGGAGCACTGGTGTTATATATGATCCCTGTTATGATCCGATGACCTAGGATTAACAAACAGATTTCACAAAGTAGTTGGCAACTGTACTGACCGCAGTCCCTGACTAAATACCGCAACTAGAAGTAGCCGTGGGATGTAACTAACCATGCCCTAGACACCTCGACACGGCCGGAGAACTAGCTACCCCTAAAGATGGAAAAAGGAAAGTCTATCTTGCCTCAGAGCATGACCCCAAAAGAATAGCAAGCCCCCCATGGATATTGACTGGGAAACAGGAGAGGAAAAACACACACAGGCAGATAATAGAGTTTAGCAAAAGAGGCCACACTAGCTAGATAGTAAGGACAGGATGGAATACTATTGCGGTCAGTATTAAAATACTATCAAAAACCTCCAACAGCAAAGAGTACCAAAAATAACCCTGAGTCTCCTAAGACTCACCACCCTTATATCTGCAGAACTTCTGTAAATCAAACTAGAATAAATAGATTCTAACACCAGCAGAACTGAAAGTTGCAGACAACAGTGGATAGCAATTCATACCTAGGAAGACAACTTCCTAACTGAGAGCAGGTAAACAAATATGCAGATTAAATATCAAACCCACAACTCAGAGCAAGACAAGCAATAAGCAGATCTTCAAGCACACAACATGTGTGCCACAAAAAGAGGGTGGATACTGGAGCCTGCAAAACAGCCCGCCCTGGTGACTAAAGAATATAGCCCCTGCTAATTATAATCACTAATGAGTAAGTATTAAAACATTTTTATGCACTTTCACAGGATGCTTTTAGGAGACAAAAGGAGTGTGAGGTTAGTGATGGGATGCTGCTGGGACATGTTTTGCTAGCTTAGGAGGTGTTCTGGAAGAGACAGGATCCCTTTAAAGTGGTGGATGTCATAATAAGAGAAGAAGAAGCGTGTATAGAAGGATTGGGATCAAGCCAATAATATATGTGAAAAAGTGTTTTATTTAACAAGGTGTATATAAGTTGCACGACAACAATATAAAAACAATTAAAAATGCAGAAACCTGCATGACAGAAAAATCAAGTAACCCAATAGCTGCCAAGATGTACATGAACACTGTATATGGGATGATATAGCAATATATATACAAAGCCAAGTGCACACTTGTAAGTCATCTGTCTCAGTTAGCACAGACAATTCAATTAGAAGAGAAAAAAGTTACAAACATCAATGTGGTAATACATATAAATCTCCTCACAATAGAACATTGTCCTGGATTGAGCAAAATAAGGGCAAAAAAAGCAACAAGGTATGACTCCAGATAGAAATTATCCAAGCAACACTCAGAAAGAGCATAAGAAACAGTGTCCACATTACCAGAATAGTATGGATATTGGCAGCAAATAGGGAATGGATCCCTCACCCTACGCGTGTCGCCCCTCGCAGGGGGCTTCCTCAGGGGTCAGAGGGGTGCAAGTAGACGCTGCAATACAGCTTAAATATACCTGTATAGTAGATGGTAAGTAGCAACAGCTGTTGCTGTGCGCTCGTGCGCCGCCAGTATGAGGAAGTGTAATTGAGGAGTCGCGATGACATCAGAGAGAAGCGCATGCGCAGACCGGCCGGTCGGGTGGAACGCATAGATCGCAACCGCGCATGTGCAGCCGGAAAAATGCGTTCCAAACCATTAAAGCATTGGAAAGAGGAAGCAGATGAGGCACAAGGGCGGGACAGGAGCGGAGCAGCTGGATACAGTATTCTGGAGAGCAATTCCCACAGAATAATAACTCTAAAGGGGAAGCAAATACAAAGCACAATAGCATAATACAATGTAGTGGATAATCATTAATCACACTACAAAAAACATCTATAAATGTAAAGCATCATATTACATTTCGTATAATATCCAAAATTTACCAATGTTCAGGATCCAAATTTCGGATAGTGCACATTATTGGGACAATAGATAATAATAAAAGTTCTTCAGAGTAATATGGGCTTTTTTGGTCCTCCTATGGCTGATCCATGATGATCTTAACCACAGTCCATGTCCTCCTATCAATGAGCTTCAAGATATTGCACTAATTAGTTCTAGGGAGTTGTAATGGTTTGTGAAGAATTCCGGATGGATTTTTTGCAGTGTCGGGAGTGTCCAGTCTCGAGGATTCCAATAAGAAAGGAAGATATTTGAGGTCCTAGAAATACTGTAGACAGGAAAGGAATAGAAATAGTCAACAAGATATAATCTGACTATAATGGCTTTTATAAGTCTTGATATGGTATAGACAATCTCTTCATTTATCCCAACAGGGTCCAGGCTGTGCAGATTATAAATCCATCTAGCTTCTTTAGGGAGTAGATTTTCAACTATTTGTTCGTTCCTGTTGGTTTGTATAACCCTATCAACAATGATGACCCTCAAAGTTCTTGAGTTGCCATTATGTTTTTCAAGGAAGTGTCTAGCCACAGATGTACCTTTTCCAAATGGGTGCGAGCACAAGCAATGTTTGAAAGATGACCTTGGATCCGTGTCCTTACTTCCTGTGTAGTTTCACCCACATAGTTTTGGGCATCTGCAAAGTAGTACATATACAACATAGCACGAGTGACAATTTGCATAAAAGCTGGTCTTAATCTTACGCGGAAAAATAGATAGTTCAATTTCGTCTCTTGCTACCATATGTGGTTATATGGTGCAGTCACCACAAGGATACGTACCACTAGGACTCCTCAATTACACTTCCTGATGTCGGCGGTGCACGAGCGCACAGCATCAGCTGTTGCTACTTACCATCTACTATACAGGTATATTTAAGCTGTATTGCAGCTTCTAACTGCACCCCTCTGACCCCTGAGGAAGCCCCTGCGAGGGGCGACACGCGTATGGTGAGGGATCCATTCCCTATTTGCTGCCAATATCCATACTATTCTGGTAATATGGACACTGTTTCATATGCTCTTTCTGAGTGTTGCTTGGATAATTTCTATCTGGAGTCATACCTTGTTGCTTTTTTTGCCTTATTTTGCTCGATCCAGGACAATGTTCTATTGTGAGGAGATTTATATGTATTACCACATTGATGTTTGTAACTTTTTTCTCTTCTAATTGAATTGTCTGTGCTAACTGAAACAGATGACTTACAAGTGTGCACTTGGCTTTGTATATATTGCTATATGATCCCATATACAGTGTTCATGTACATCTTGGCAGCTATTGGGTTACTGGATTTTTCTGTCATGCAGGTTTCTGCATTCTTAATTGTTTTTATATTGTTGTCGTGCAACTTATACATACCTTGTTAAATAAAACACTTTAGTCCAATTACCACATATAATCGATCCACAAGAGCCCTTAACAATATGATGCGAGAATATTGGTTTATTCTCAAAATTGATCCGATTCTGAGTAAACATCTGCCTGAAAACCGTGGATCATACATAGAAAAAAAATCGATCAATAAAGAATCTGATAGCACCTAGTCAGACCCACCCTGAAAAAGATTGCCTAACAATAACATTACGTAACAAAAGTGGCTGGTTTAAATGCGGGAATGCGAAATGTCTATGCTGTGAGTCTCTACACCATGGATCTACATTCTTTAAATCAATAACTGATAACATTTTCCAAATAACTTTTAAACCTGACCTGCCAATCTTCCTACGTAGTTTATGTTATTGAATGCACCTGCGGCCTACAGTACGTGGGCCGCACAGTTCAGGCCATGAAACTCACGCCTCAATAAACATCAGGCAGAATATAAAAAAAACTGATTTTTACAACATAATCTGTCGAAACATTTCCTTGTTGAGCATCAACAGGATTATCGACAATTTAAACTTACTATTATAGATCATATCCCCCGATAGAGCAGTGATAGGCTGCGGCACCTTATCAATAGGGAAAACTATTGGATTTTTAAAATGGGATGCCTACATCCAGAAGGTTTAAATGTAAAACTTGAGAATGTGGTATAATGGAAAGGATCGAATTCTCTGGTTTGTGATGGGAGAAAGAATCCTTCATTCGTGTGTTATAAACCCCCCTTCCTTATCAAAAAATAAAAAGATGAAAGTAGAAAAATACTCCAGTAAATGAAAGTGATTCTATTGTAATGGAGTTTTTATTAAAGAATGCTTTTTAGAATTTTTACAGGATAACGGCTTTGCATATTTTAAAAAAAGATCTTTGTTTTAAAATAAAGGGATTTTTTTTTATATACATAGTGTGAGGCACCGCTGGCATGGTCCCCATGGCCGGGGCGCATCACATGCAGGATCAGGGTATGATCCTGTTCACACTGGCCGGTTTTCCTGTAATGTCACTGTGTGAACCTATCCGGAACACAAGGTGTTAAATGTGATAGTGTGTGCTGTAAAGCGGAAACATTCATGAGACTAATGGAGCGGCTGTGAATGGCGCATGAGACCGATGAGGCCCTGAGGAATGTGATGGGGGCTGATTGCTGACAGCCCAGGTGGGTGTGTCAGGTGGGTGTGTCCTGAGTAGTAGCAGCTCAGGTGAATGTATCAGAGTGAGCGTGGCAGGGACGATAAGAGCCTGCCAGCTGAGAGACTGGCAGATCATGCTGAGATCCATTATCAGCCAGAGAGCAGCCTGAGAGCATGTTGGGCTTGATCATTAGCCTGAGTGCAGAGCAGTCCAGGGCTCTGTGTGAGAACATGATGGAGCATTCTAGCTCCATACCGCTGGCTAGGACCGATGTTGTTACAGCTCCTGGAGTGGGGAAGCCGGGGCTGACCCAGGTGGAGACTGGTCCGGGAAAGGAGCCCTTGGGGACGCTTGGTGGACCCGTGACACAGGCAGCGAGACCCGGATCCATGCCCAGTAAGAAAAGCAGTTCCCTTATGCTTGAGTGAACTGTGCAACTGGTGCGTGGAATGTGCCAGGCGGGCATAGCCGCCCTTAGGTCCGACTAGATAGTCAGTGAAGGACCTGCTGAACTATATGTATGTGTTATGGCTTAGATAGGAAGGCCATGTGCGGAGTCTGTGGGAGAACCCCAGCTGGAGTGGATGGCATTGGAGGCGTTCCGTCCCTGTGGGACGAGAGGGAGGCTTGGCCTGCTGCTTGTGGCGGGTACCTGTCCCTCAACCATGGCCTCTAATGGTGTGGGTGTGCCTGTGGCCAGAGACAGGGGTCACGAAGGCTCCTAGAAGGGTAACCATGGCTGATCCGACAGGGTGCTACTCAGACGCAGGGTACAGTCGTCGACCTGGAGACCTGCCATGAGACGGAGGTTTGGTGGCGACTGGTGGCCCGTACCGTGGTGAGCAGGCTGAGGTGACGCGTGGTTAGCCCGGATTCTACGGTTGACCAGGTCCCTGTTATGGTCATGGAGGAGCCACAGTCCATGGATGTATTATGATGGGCTGTGAGCGGATGTGAGGATGCATGGGATCCATGAATATTGTAGGATGGATCACATGTGGTATGAAAGCTCCCGGTCAGGCAGGAATCCTGACTACGGGGTAAATATAGAGTCATCAAGCTGGGTGACTGACGCCAGGCGGCAGGTACCGCCATTGGTACCCACAGGGCCCGTTGATATAGATATAGTAACTTATGTATGGTTAATTGTATATGGAACGTGTAGATAGGCCGGAGGCCGTAGCCATCACGGGAGCGATTGACAGAGCTCCATTGGGGACAGAGAGGTGGTTACAGGGCCCGGGTAACTATAAGACGTGTTCATGGTAATGTGCAATATATGTGTTATGTAATGTTATATGTAAATGTATGGTGTATTTATGTAAAGGTGTTTATAATCAATGTGCAATGTGTCAAACATGCTACCCGGGTTATGTTATTATATGTGAAAAATAAATGTGTAGACATTGGTTAAATTATAAACACGTGTTTTTGTCCTTATGCAAGCGGGTTCCCCGGGTGCTACCTCACAATAGAGAATGTTTTTTATTTATAAAAAGTGTTTTATAGATATTGATATAAAATCCTTTATACAATTTTACATATTTTAAATGAAACAGTGGGATAGGATTCACTTGTTATCGTCCTTCATATTTTTTTTAATATAATTTTAGACTCTTCTATAATTTGCTTTTTATTATTTTTAGTTTTTTTTTTTTTATTACTATTATTATTTTTATATATATTGTGGTGATACAACCCATGGCCGGGTGCATCACACGGGTGGTTGGTATATGGCTCTGTTCACATTTATCTGGTTTTACTGTGGGTTAAACCTACCCGGAACACAGGGAGTTAACAGCTGAAAGTGAGTGCTGTAGACCTGACAGATTCATGAGCCTGATGAGCAGCTGTGAGCAAGGTGTGCTGATTGCATAGCAGCCCAGGTGGGTGTGTCAGTGTGGCAGCCACGATAAAGAGCTAGCCAGGTGCCTGTAAGATGAATTGGTCAGAGACGTCAGATTGCAGAGATCAGTCTGAGAGGAGACGACAGACTGCAGATCAGATCAGACTGCAGGGGAGTTCAGACTGCAGAGTCCAGGGAGAGACGGCAGTCTGGAGACAGAGTCAGCAGAGGCCAGATTAGAGACAGACACAACAGAGACCAGAGAGACCAGACATGATCCTCTGAGGGAGAGGACGTGTCTCAGAGGGGTCCCGTCCCCTTTGAGGGGGATGAAGCAGGACGCCTGGCTCTCCGCGCCAGGAGACGCCGGTCTCTCTGAGCCGTATGAAGCCTGTGGCCACACCAAGACGTTAGTGGAGCACCTGGGTGTATAGGGGGTCCTGGCTGCACTTATAGGGGGCTCACTCTGTCCATGGTGGTGAGGCTGCCATCCAGGATCTCTGCCTGTGTTGGTAAGGCTTGGAGGCAGCTGGGCATCATGGGCAGGGTGAGGAGACTTTGGGGGATGCTTTGACTGCCCTGAAGCTCAGGTGGCTCACAACCTGGTCTGGGTCTAGAGGGCTAAAGTCCATGCTGGACTGTGCTGGTGTGTCTGGTCTGGGCCTGACAAGGCTGACGTCCATAGAAGTCCATGAGGGACAGTGGATGTATGTGTGTGGGGTCCTGGGAGGAGTTGGAGCCCACAGAGGCCAAGCGGCCGTAACCGCTATGGGGACAGACTGTCAGGTTGTGAGGGTCCCGTTAAAATATATGATGGCTTAAGTAAAAGGGCCATGTATGAGAGAGGATGGCTTCTGACCAAGGGCCATGTATGTGTGGGGCCAAGTGGTCCGAGTGTGTGAGAAACAGAGCAGAAGCCTCAGAGGGGAGAGAAGACCAAGTCCTGTGAGAATGGAGCCGTAAGGCCATACGACAGGGGTTAATAGAGTACCGAGAGTTGGGAAGTGTGGCTGACCCTGGAGGGGCTCGCAAGGGCGTGTTTGGTGCAGCCGCTTGCCTAGAGGTCTGGCCCTGGTGATGGCAGACTTGGAAGCAGTTGGTGACCTGGAGACACGTGCCAAGGAGTTCTTGGGGGCCTGACTTGTCCTGGAGCTCCGGTGACTAAACCCAGGTCGGGGCCTGGTTCGGAGCAGCCGAAGAGCTGTGTAGAGGCTGGGAATAGTTAGCAGCCAGTGGGAAGAGCCTGGCCATAGGGTAGATACAGTCAGGTGTGAATAGGGATGAGCCGACTAGGCCTGGATCCCTAGGGGACGGTGTATTACTCGTGTACGTTGTGTGTGGACCGGTACCGTATATATAATTTTTTTTTCTATAATTATTTTTATTTTTTACAAATGTATTGATTTCTTTATTTTAAAGATGAAGAATAAAGTATAATAGTTCTCCTAGAATGAAATGTTCTCTCTCCCTGTCTAGCATGAAATGTTCTTTTCCCCTTAATCTGAATTAACATGGTAGATGATAAAATGGAATATTAATTGACTCCTTTATTCCTCCTGACAGTAAATCTGTGAGGAAAGAGTTAAACTGTGAACTGCTGATGTCATCTTACTATGAGCCTATAAATACTTGGGGGGGTGTTATGGGTTATCCCTGATGAAGGTGGAGCTTTCCACCAAAACACATTGTGTGGACCTGAATTAAATGCAAGACTTGTTTCAAAGTAAATCCTGTCTTTTGCCTCCTCCTTTATAGCGCCCCACAAACCGCTGATCTTTCTTCCTTCTTAAGTATGACAGCGAGACAGAGTCCTAGTCTTAGGGACTCTCTGGTCCAGAGCCATTATGTGGTAAAGATTCCCCCACTGCTTGGCTCTGGCCAACCCCTAACAGGTTTTAACCCCTGCGGTGGGTGTAAAGCGTGTAAGAACATGATAAAGGCAAAAACCTTCTTGTCCTCGGACGGCAGGAGGGAATTTACGATACGCAAATACATCAACTGCCGAACAACCCATGTCAGCTATTACGCGACATGTCCGTGCAACCTCACATATTGCACTAACCTCATGTCATATAAACTTCGTGTTCATGTGGGGGAACATGTCTGAGATATAGAGGCGCACGTAAGATCAAACCTTATGACCCAACATTCAAGGCATTAAAAACAATTGCTCACCATTTTAAGGCAAAACATCAACAAGGTCCGAGAGGTCTTAAGGTCAGAGCAATTGACGCCATACATATGGGGTTCCGAGGAGGGGATTACAAAAAGAAATTGGCACAGTGCGAGTGCCAATGGATTGTACGGGGGTGACACAATGAGACCAAAGGGTCTCAATGTAAAACTTAGTTTTGCACCATTCTTATAAAAAAGTGATGTACTGCAAAAGAGTCTCTGTCTTCTACCACATGGGTGGTCATTCTTTTAAGTGTTTGTAAATCACTTGTTTTTATTTTTCACTAACTGTTCATGGCATTTACATGTCTCTAAAGGCCACGTTACACACACAGATGTCTGTGACCAAATTCTGAACTGATCTCTGGTTGCAGTGAAATCATGGACACATTGTTCCATTGTACACGCCACAAAATGGAACAATGTGTCCATGATTTCACTTCAACCAGAGATCTGTGACCAATATATCTGTGTGTGTAACGTGGCCTTTACACCCTTTTTCTGTCTGGATTTGGCAGATCCGGACAGAAAACGCATCTGCCACCTATGGGCCTAACTTGTGGCAAGCCCCATGCATTCTCTATGGGGCTTGTGGCAAGTGCAGTATTGCCGCGATCCGGAACTTTTGGCAATTGCGGCCGCCAAAAAAATTGCGGTCTGCTGCGGTGCCCTGACTCTAAGGGTCCCTTTACACATAGAGATAAATTGCTTGCAACTCACTGGTTGCAGTGAAATCATTTTTCCATTTGTACACGGCAACAAAATGGAACAATGTGTCCATGATTTCACTGCAACCAGTGAGTTGCAAGCAATTTATCTGTGTGTAAAGGTACCCTAAGGAGTGATATCATCTCTGGTCACACTACCCGCGCTCCTTGAGCAGTGATTGGTCCAGTTGGGTCACGTGGCCAGTGACTCACTGGATCGGGGGAAATGCCAGAAAATGCAGGAGATGGGCAGATGACTGCGGGTCGGGCATCTTGGAAATAAAGCATTCATATCACTCATATGGTGGCTATAAGTAGGGAGGAGGATGGGGGTCCCTGCAGCCCCTGACAAAGCCTTTGGGTGCAACTTAGGGGCTCCCCCAGTGGAAGCAGACTGGTCACAACAACAGCATGGGTAAGCAATATGAGTTGAACACCCTTGGTATGCTGGAATAGGGATATATTATAAGGCCCTTATCCCATACTATACTGTGGCTTTACAACTAAGGAAATTAGGCATTGTTTAGTGGTGGGATTTCATCTGTGGCTTTGGTACATATTGTACACCCTATGGTATTAAGATCCACATCCTATATTAGTGCCCATTATGAAATCCAAGTTTTTGGTTCCAATTACTGATATGTTCCAGCATAAAAACCTGGGTTATTGCTAAAATTTATACTCGTGCATGTAGTACTATTGTACCCAAACTGGAGAACTCGGTGATGGGCGCTTACTCACAGTTTGTCTATTGTTAGTCATTGTTTTCATTTGGCAATTGATACATGTTAACCCAATAGAGCAGAGGACCCCAACTCCAGGCCTCAAGGGCCGCCAACAGTGCAGGTTTTCAGGATTTCCTTAGTATTGCACAGGGCTTGGAATCATTAACTGTGCACTGTTGGCGGCCCTTGAGGCCTGGATTTGGGGCCTCTGCAATAGAGTGTTATGTATATTCACTATCCGTAATGTCTTTTCTACTCTTTTTAATTATGATAATAAAGATGTAAGATTTTTAAGACTTAAAAGCAGAGTAGTGTTACTGTACAACTATTGTCTATTGGGAATATGGGTGGAAAACCTTCATATAGATTTACCAAGTGTATGGATTTATTTCTATAGCAGCACTGGTGTGATACATGATTCCGCTCTGTCCACTTCTATGGGGATAGTGGTGTTATGTGTGACTTTGCTCCTTCCATTTAAATCGATGCAATGCTATGTGTGACCCTTCATTAATTAATATGGGAACAATGGTGTTTTGTGTGACCCCACTCTATCCATTTCTATGGAGCAATGCTGTAATGTTTCATCCCAGTAACACTGGAGCTGCCTGTGATATTAGGGTATCCTTATTGGTGGGTCCCCTGTTGCTGCTAGAAGGTCCTGAAGGGCCCCGTGTAATGGCTCTTCTAAATTATTCTAAAGATAGAATTTAGGGATATATATATATATAGATGAATGGGACTGATAAAGCACAAACAATCAGACTCTGCATTACTGAGAGATGCTTCACTATCCCTCTGCACAGAACAAATGAAGTGAACCAGGACAGCATCCAGGGTCATCGGCTGACCCCACATTCTCATGGCAAAGCATCATGGCCCCGTAACCTTGAATCCTGCAGCGGTGCTCCCCAGCTTTGTGCCCCTTCCCCCGGTGAACTATGTGCCCACCTGTGATCTCTGTGGCCCCACCTGATCTCTGTCCCCCCGCGGTATGTGACCCCTAATTATCTCAGTGACCCCCAGTGATATTTGTGTCCTGTCAATTAAGACAGTTGTAGCATACAATGCAAATTCAGTCAAGATTTTCTATATAAATTAACTAGTGGGCAACCATTGATGAGTAAATTGAGTTATTAACAGGAAAGTATATAACTTCAGCACATTATGAGTATATAAATAAATATATATACATAGATAGATATATTACATATGCATGTATATATGTACAGCTATTTATGATATCTTCCTACTTACAGCGAGGCAGCCTGATGACCAGTTAAGCGACAATTGATAGAGTAAGGATGGCTACACATCAGGGCAACGATGGTTACATTTTAGATAAAATAAGATTCGGCATATATACGGTAAGCTGCTCTTTTGGTGTCATCTGTGTGTAGAAAAACCTGAAAAAGAAAGAGTTTTCAATAAATACTCTGACTTTTGCAATCAAATCTTTACAAGTCTGATCATCTTACATACAGTGTATTTTCTAGAAAATTAGGCTAGATTCTTGTCATATTCATTAAAATGCCAATGGCGCTGGAAGAAGACATCAAGCCACATGCAAACTCAATAAAACATGGTAATAAAAGGACCTACCACTTTATGCCAACCAACTCTTTTCTTAACCCCTTAATGATTGCCAATACATATTAAAACAGCGGCCATTAAGGGCCATAATTCTCGGTGTCGCTTTAAAGTGGCAGTGAGGAATGAGTAAACAGCGCCCCCCAGCAGCTAAAATACTGCAGCTAACAGCTGTATATGACAACTGACAACCTGTGTCATTGACAGGTTTGGAGGCTGATTTAACCCCCTTTTAACCGCTGTCATGTCTGAGGGGGTAAAGACCCACTTTAGTTAAAAGTGTGAATGACTGGCATCAACCTCAGGAGGTCCCTCCTCCCTCCCCCTTCCCCCGTCCAGGGTTAGCTGAGGTCTTCATCTTGTTGGAGTCCAACACACTTTTCTTGTTTCAATTAAAAAAGGGGCATATAAACCCATTCACACTGCACAACTCTGTTAGTCATAGTGTTAGGACCCGATGAGACGGAAGCACCTTGGCGTCGGTCATCGGGCACTCCGCAGTGGCCACTGCTGAAGCTAAGTCTTCCGATTCACATTATATTCTAGAGCAGTGATTGCTATAATACATTTTTTCATTATACCTGTATTAGCTGTGCAGCTCGGCTGCTTATTGCACTTATCTATGTGCACACTGAGGGTACCGTCACACCTGGACATATCACCGGCGATTTCACAGGCGACGCTAGGGCGTGGCCTGTCGCCGGCGACATCACCAATGCGTCGACTAATGTAAATAGGTGAGGATGACACATCTGAGTGGTAGCCTGGTTTCACATCAGAGCTCTGAAACCAGGCGACCATTCTTGGGCGATGTGTGTTGATCGCCCTGTGTAATGTCTCATGAGCGACGTCAAGAGCGACAGCACCCATCGCCTAAACCATTCCAGTAGGCATTTCAGGGCGTAGTTAATATCTCTGCCAGTCTGCGTGGATTGGTGGCAGCTCTAGCGTTCCAATCGGTTGTCTTGTTCCTCGGCGCCATATTTGATGATGTGTGCGTCCAAAGCTGTATTACCAAGGAGCGTACATACTGTACAGTAGCGCATTGATGTTGCCTCTGTGTTTGCGGCTGTGTTCAAAAGTGCAGCGATGTGCGACGGACACAAATGTGTGTTAACATCAACACAATTGTCATTACATGCAAACTAATGTGTGCATGAGCGCTGTAGTGGCAGCCTTCATGTTTAAAGTATATGACGCAAAAGCATACAGTGAATCCTGTGGCTTTTGCGCCTCTGGGCCCCCGTCAACATGTGACATCTCTCCCGTGCGTTCATTCGCCATAACGTTGTCAATCTTTTGGCACCGCCTTCCTGGTGCTTTCCCTTCCCCTGCAGAATAGTAAATCGGCAGCACCCAGGCGAGCTGCAGTGTGGGGGGAGCCTGAGCTCCTTATCCTTGTGGATGTATGTGACACCAGGGATTACTGGTGTCACGAGCAGCACACCCATCCACGCCTCCACAAGCAGGCTGTCCTGATGAGGGTGAAGAGGTGGCTGGAGAGGAGGTTGGGTGTTGTGCGCACCCCAAAGCAGATCTGCAAGACAATTGCAGATCTTAAATATAAGACGCCCGGACGCATCACCCAACTGCGTGCCAGGATGGCTCAGATAAGTGGTGAGTAGCCTGACAACATACCCTTCTGTGTAAAGAAAGACATATGAAGGCCAGCACATGCCACTGTACACCCCAACATATATTTGGGCAATGTATGTGAGAGCTTCATCATGACTCTGCAGTTGCAGGTTCATTTTCCTGCTTCATCCACATACACCCTATACTTCTGTGGGTCATCTGTCACCACACACTTGTATGCACACACAATAACCACAGGCCTACAATATGTGTGTAAATATGCATAGAGCAGCCTCAGCATGTAGGCGATTATGTCACACCACTCATGTCTCACACTGTAAACATGTGTTTTTGAGTTTACCTATTGCATTTGTGCCATGTAAACTATATGTCTACTTTACCTAGCCACATATTGTCCTATGTTTACCCTACCCACATATGACATTATGTTGGCCTATCCTGCCCTTCTTTCAATCGCACTCAACCTGACCTAATGAACTTCAAACAGCACTGTTTATTAAGTCCCCACATATGTGGCCATGTTGTTATTGTGATTAAGATATGTTGTTGTCTCAACAGGTTGGGACTGAAGGCGGGACCATCCCCCATCCCCCGATGTAGGAGCACCACAGAGCCAACCAGGCTCGCCAGGCCAACCGCCACCAGAAACACCAGCTGCTTCACTCCCAGAAGCATTGCCACCATCTCCAGGAATGCATGGGCAAACACCCCCAACACCACATCTACAACGGATTCACTGTACAATTACTCGACACGCGAGCACGGTGTTTTGCCTTGTTGCCCACGCCAATGCGTCAAGCAATAATCCGCGACACATCACACGAGAATTGACTAAGCACCGAGCCAATACACACATGCATGCTTACATTTAACGAAGTGGCACGGCGAACAAGGACACATTAATAATAACTGGTGTTTGTTTGCAACCAATCACACATCTTCAAGGCGTCACACAACATAATGTTAACGCCTATCTCCGAGACGCGGGACAAAACAATGCCCACATCGCTAATGTGGTTGCTCTGTGTGACGCGGATGCGGCCACCACCGACTCGATCCCCCGTCGGCCTTGGGCGACGCACAGGTAATTTCAGGTCAGGTCAGGTCATCGCCTGAGCGTAGCCTAAGTTGTCGTCCCGTGTAAATAGGCGACGGCGACCTTGGGCGACACGCAAAAACGGGCGCGCGCACGTGCGTCGCCTGTGAAATCGCTGGTGATATGTCCAGGTGTGACGGTACCCTGAGTGTCAGTGTTGCAGCGGATATCTCTTTTTTCTCAAAAGACCCACTTTGACACCAACGGCCTCCAGCAATTGTAACTGCAGATGCTGATGGTTGCTTTGGTATCCCGAGGTCATCTGATGACCCCAGGGTACAGTGGCCTGTAAGATCACTTAACAACTGACAGGTCTCATGCAGTGCATCATAAAATTAAAAATACATGCCAAAAATGTCACTTTTTTATCATACTGACAATAAAAAAAAATTAATAAAAAGTGATTAACTAGTTATATATAAAAATAAAAAAAGTTATAGAAATGAACAGCCAAATCGTGTTAAAAAAGGACCTAACATGGTTCATTTGTCAAAAAAAATTATAAAATGTACAAGTCTCAGAATATGGCGAGGCAAAAACAAATTTTTTTTTTGTGCGATATTGTTTTAAGTGTGTAAAAGTGGGAAAGCATAAAAAATATATAAATATGGAAATTCAATAATCTTAATGACCCAAAAAATAAATTAGTCTCATCACTTTTACCATACGGTGAGCCACGCAAAATAAAAACATTAAGTGAATCGCTAGTTTTTGTTCATTCTGCATCTAAAAAAGTCTGTATTAAAAGCGATCAAAAAATGTTATTAACCACAAAATATTAAAGGAACAAACAAATCTTCAACTTGTTCAAACTTAAGCCTGGAAACAGATCCATTTGCCAAAAAATAAGTTAAAGATCTCAAAATATCTCAACAAAAAAATATTTTTATAAAAAAAAAATTCCTTTTTACTGTCCGATACTTTTAAAACATAAAAAAAACTACTATATAAATCTGGTATCACTGTAATTGCTCTGACCTATGAATAAAGCCCTCTTATTTAAAGTGCAGTGTAACCCACGCAATAATAATAATAATCTTTTTTGATCTACTTAAAGGAAGTTGTATTTTGACTGTCTTTGTATCACATTTTGACTACACCCATTCAGGTATAATTATTTTTATCATTATCATTATTATTTTTACCATATATTGCATTTTCACATCAAGAAAAGTTATCATAATCATGATATAGAAACAAATCATAAAATAAATAAACAAAGTTATCCAAGACCAAGTCCATAATTTAACAGATAAAAGTACTTACAGAGGTTAGTCTTTTCTTCAGTCATGGGGTTTTCACATTCTGTCTGTTTTTCTATTGGTGAGCAGTTGTATTTCCTCACTCAGTGCAGGATTTATTTAACCAATTTTAGGAAATGATGTGAAGACGCCTCTATCAAGACATTGAATGAGGTGGTCTCTCATTCTGGTATTGTCATAGTTGAATGTTGGATTCGCATTCAATAGTTCGAAAGCATTCGTGATTGCGTAAATGCCTCAATCAAGCATATTAGGCCGTCTCCAACATCTAAAAAGGTTACCACCTTCAGGGGGTCATGGGCGACATCTTTGTAAAGGTCTAGAAGATGATAAGTTTTCGAACAGGCTGTCCGCAATATATATCGCCCATCCCTAAAACGGGATATAAACCAGTGGGAACGTTCTGGATCTTAGTATACGTGTAGGGATTGACCACATACGGGCTTAAAACCTTTCTGTTCCTCAGAGTACTCTGGAATCCATTTTCTGCCTCAAATTGTTTTTTAAGAACATATTGGGAGAAGTCCATTATTTCATCATTTAACCACCGTTTTCCACTTTTCAGGATACTTCACTGATTTTCGATGAGACTTCTAGTAAATTGTTTTGCTGCAAAAAAAAAAAGTAATAGTTAATAGAGTAAATTCGTAAAAGTGAATTTAAGGGGCATGATTCACCAAAATCTTTGTGGTTTGGGCTTTTATGATAGAAAGACCACACAAATCTTTGTAAAGACCACACAAATTATTACTAAATACAAAGAGGTGCTGCTCATAAGGTAATTTTACAGAGCAGCCTAGAGACATATCCCAGAGTATCCTATGACCCATAGCAGCATGGACAAACCATACAAATTAGCACCAACTACTAAACAAAAACTGTGGAACAGTGGTAGGAAAATAGGAATAAAAATGAGCTAGTATTGATCTGGTGAGGGGTCGTCTTTAAAGCTAAACCATACCAATCTTATACAGTCACAAATATTCACAATTGCATAGGCAGGCAATGGGATAACGCACCGGAGGACAATGTGATGACCACACCAGGATCTGCGACTTCTGGTTTCTCCTGTGAGGGGAAACACATAAAACACCATTTAGTGTTTCTAATTTTCTTGAAATACACGGGCACACTATAAGGAATTAATAGATGAGCCTGTGGGGAAAACATTTCTCTGGACCTGGACATAATATGGCAGATTTAAAAGTCCGAATACTGAAAGGTCATTTCAAAAGTGATAGAGAAAGAAAAGTCTGGAATCAAGCTCATAAGAATCTTCTAGTCCTTAATAATGGGACTCAATTGAACCTGGATTTCTCACTACATGGACATGTTTCACACCTCCATCAGAACGTCTTCAGATCACTAAGGTACCTTTACACGTCGGAACATTGCATGCAATTTCACTTGCAAATTACTGGTTGCAGTGAAATCATGGACACATTGTTCTATTTTGTGGCTGTGTACAAATGTAACAATTTGTCCATGATTTCACTGCAACCAGTAAGCTGCAAGTGAAATTGCATGCAATGTTGCGACGTGTAAGGGTAACCTAAAAGACTTTTTTCACCTCATCTCCATTCGTAACAAAAACCTTCATTTGATTTCCTTGGCCTATCTTTAGGAGGCATCTCCCCATCTTTCTCATGTCCTGCTCGGTAATTCATTTGTAATCTGGCCTGATGAAGGGGCCATTGTGCTCTGAAAGATTGCAAATATCATTTTTCTGCTTAGCCAATAAAGACAAAAAAGATATTTTTAGGGCATAAGTATTTACATGGATTATTATGGCTGACACTGATCCATAATCTCTTGTACTGTACATCGTACATTTTCTTTTTGCTATTATTTTTTTACCATTTCCTCCATATATTAATAATTTGTTAAAATGTATTTGTATGCAGCACAACAACCCTTTTCAGATACATAGATGTGATCTTCTGTCTCTAGAAAACTGCTACATATGAACATTCACATTTCCTCTAGGTTGACAGTATGTTTTCATCTATACAAGTACAAGTTTATCTCTCACCATGGCTTGGTGAGGTCTTTTTAGGGAGTCGCCCAGGCCCACTTTTGCTGTGGATTAAAACAAAAAGAACACACATTACTACATGAATGTAAAATTATAAATATGAATTTCAATAAAAAAGATTAACAAACATACTATTATTTCTGTATTGTTTATAATATAAACAAAATTGTTATTTCTAATTATTGCATGTTGTAAAAATGACTTAGGGTGGATTCACACTGGCGTTCCCCTCCGCAGCGTTCTGCAGAGAACCACCATGTGAGCACAGCCACCGCAAGTCCCTATGTTTATAATGGGGACACACGGTGCTGCTCTTGACTGCGCATGGCCGTGCGCTCACATTCATTTGAATGGGCGATTTGTACGCATGCTTGCGTACAAATCATACATTGTCGTCCGCACCAGGAACGCGACATGTCCTTTTTTTGGGTACTTAAAGGATCTATGCATTTTATTTAGGGATCAAGTACCGCATTTGTATTCATACAGATTAATTTGTTTGGATTGATTGACGGGTCGGCAGTGTACAGGACTACCTACTCCTAGATTATCTTATGACAAGCCTTAGGTAAGTTATGATATATTTTTACCTTATTTATTTATATTGTTATTTAGATTTATCAGTACCTAAGTTTTATCAATGTATATTTCACACAGGAGATGTGAAACCGAACCAACGTCTTTTCCGTTACTTGAAATTATGCATAACAGTGAGGGAAAACTAATACATTCAATTAGTGGTGCTGTATTTATATCACATTTTGATTTAGCCATTTCTGATGTGACCATCCATCAACCCTGCATCACTTCATCAATCCCATGGGACAACCCTCCGATGTTAGGGTTTGGTGGACCCGGACTGACTATTTTCAAAGTCTGAGTTCGGAACAGGACATGACCCGAACTTGAGTCCAAACCAGATATAGCAACCAGAGGCTCCCAGGCTCACAATAACATCACACATTATATATCATCATACAGCAGAGGATCACAGCGCATGTCTGGACCCCTGTCACATAAAATGGTATATCACGGGCTTGTAATCTGAGCATGGGGTCGTCGGTCACACCCCCTGTCACGCCACCTCCCATACAGAAGTGTGAGAGGGCTGGAATGTAGGATGATCCTGCTGCTCCCAGCATCCATGCTTCTCCCGTGGATCCTGTTTTTTGAAGGACCAGACGAACAGGAACTGATATGTAAAAAGAGATGAGAGAGCAAAAGAATGAGTCCTTTTTGGAACTGGAAGCGTTTGGTGTGTGGGTGTTAAATACCGCTATGCGTAAATAATTATCGTGCTTATCATCATGTACTTAATTAGTGAGAAAAGACGGAAAAATATGTATAAAAATTATCTTCTCGGTTTAATTGGCATTAAAATAGCCAATAATCAAACTTATTAAAGTATGATGTGCAGATAGTTACAAAAAGATAATCTATGTATTCTTCTTTGTGGCGATCCACGGGTATTGGGTCATCCATCTCACCAAGACTGCTGATCGGTTCCTGTCCTGCATGAGGAGTCTGTTACGTTGTCTCCGATGGTCAGCATGGAGTGGAGTGAGCCCTTGAGCAGGAGTTTGATCTCTGTCTTCCAGCAGTGCCTGTCCCCAGCAGGGAGAGACCCCCACCCATGGTATGGCTCATTCTTATACAGTGACAGCGACATACATTTCTACTATACATGGATACTTCTAGACAATTCTGGGATGATGCAATCTTTAGCTATATGTATAGCCTGTATGTGTTGCAGCTATGTATGGCCATATCACGTATACTTCTTACGTAAGTTAAATATATCAGCAGATATCTACTCTATAATTGCCGAAGGCACGTTTGTGTCGGACCCCGGCAAGCCGTGGCTTTGTCACTATGTGACGTCACCACGCCGTGCGAAGCATTGCCCGCGTAGCGGGCATTGCGACCCCTCGCCGCTGTCATCCCGGTCCGGAGCAGCTGCTGTCAGCACATGCTGACACAGTGCTCCGGAGCCTGTGCCCCTGTGCCCGCTCCGGAGCAGCTGCTGTCAGCACATGCTGACACAGTGCTCCGGAGCCTGTGCCCCTGTGCCCCTCTGCCTCTGTGCCTCTGTGCCCCAGTGCCGTAGTGCCCCTGTGCCCCTGTGCCCCAGTGCCTCTGTGCCCCTCTGCCTCTGTGCCTCTGTGCCCCAGTGCCGTAGTGCCCCTGTGCCCCAGTGTACACAGTGCAGGCGGCCAGCACCGGCCACAATGCGGCCCCCGAGGACAGGAAGGGGTTAAGGTGACTGTGTGCAGAGTCACTCACCTGAGCTGCGGGCGACTCTCCTCCACCGCCGCCTCAGACACCGGGCACCGGGCGGCACAGGGCGGCATGGGGCACACACACACGGCCGGGCGACCCTTCCTCCACCGCCGCCTCAGACACCGGGCACCGGGCGGCACAGGGCGGCATGGGGCACACACACACGGCCGGGCGACCCTTCCTCCACCGCCGCCTCAGACACCGGGCACCGGGCGCCACAGGGCGGCATGGGGCACACACACACGGCCGGGCGACCCTTCCTCCACCGCCGCCTCAGACACCGGGCACAGGGCGGCATGGGGCACACACACACGGCCGGCACTGTGCTCACACCCCGGGCACACACACACGGCCGGCACTGTGCTCACACCCCGGGCACTCACACCAGTGATATCAGGGCACAGACATGACCTGCGGTAATCCCCATAAGGATTACCGCAACCGCGCCGCAAGTGCAAGCTGCGGCGCGGTTGCGGTAATCCCCATAAGGATTACCGCAACCGCACCGCAAGTGCAAGCTGCGGCGCGGTTGCGGTAATCCCAATACAAAGTATAGGGGGACTTGCGGCAAGTGCGGTTTTGCCGCACCTGCCGCAAGTCCCCCTATACTTTGTATGGGGATTACCGCAAGCGCGCCGCAGATGCGGTTTTTTAATAAAATAATAAATAATAAAATAAATAAATAAAATAATAAATAATACAATAAATAAAATACATAAATAAAATAAAATCTTAATACAAATAAATTCAATTAAAATATAAAATAATAAAAAAATTTAATAATAATAAAAATTGTAAAAAAAATAAAAATAAATAAATAATAAAATACAAAATAATAATAACAAAAGAAAAAATATATTAAATTAAGATATTAATTACATTAACTAATTAAAATAAAATAAATTTAATTAAAATAAAAAATGAATATACAAAATAATATCATTAATAATATATTAATCTACTATATAATTGCCGTAGGCAAAATCGTGTCAGCCCCCGAAATCGCCGTGGCTTTGTCACTTTGTGACGTCACCACGGCGAAGCATTGGCCGCGCGAGCAATGACCGCGAGGCCATTGCGAGTCGCTAGCTTTGTGCGAGCAATGGCCGCGAAGCGGCCATTGCGAGTCGCTGGCCGAAAATAGCACCAGAGGCTCGGCCACAAAGCTAGCGATTTACCGCTCAGGTAGCGAGTCGCTGCCTGAGCGGTAAATCGCTAGCTTTGTGCCGAAAATAGAACCAGAGGCTCGGCCACAAAGCTAGCGATTTACCGCTCAGGTAGCGAGTCGCTGCCTGAGCGGTAAATCGCTAGCTTTGTGGCCGAGCCTCTGGTTCTATTTTCGGCCACAAAGTTAGGGATTTACCGCTCAGCCCCCCAATAAGTATTGGACCCCCCAAAAAAAGTATTGGACCCCCCAAAAAGTATTGGACCCCCCCAAAAAGTATTGGACCCCCCCAAAAAGTATTGGACCCCCCCCAAAAAAGTATTGGACCCCCCAAAAAAGTATTGGACCCCCCCAAAAAAGTATTGGACCCCCCCCAAAAAAAGTATTGGACCCCCCTCAAAAAGTACTCAGACCAGCTATAACTATTATAAGCAAATTTATGCACGTTCTAGAATCCCGATGCATTTGCATCGGGCTCACAGCTAGTATATATATATATATATATATATACAGTGCCTACAAGTAGTATTCAACCCCCTGCAGATTTAGGTGGTTTGATAAGATGCCAATAAGTTAGAGCCTTCAAACTGCAAACGAGAGTAGGATTTATTAACAGAAGCATAAATCTTACAAACCAAAAAGTTATGTTGCTCAGTTGAATTTTTATAAATGTTAAACATAAAAGTGTGGGTCAATTATTATTCAACCCCTAGGTTTAATATTTTGTGGAATAACCCTTGTTTGCAATTACAGCTAATAATCGTCTTTTATAAGACCTGATCAGGCCGGCACAGGTCTCTGGAGTTATCTTGGCCCACTCCTCCATGCAGATCTTCTCTAAGTTATCTAGGTTCTTTGGGTGTCTCATGTGGACTTTAATCTTGAGCTCCTTCCACAAGTTTTCAATTGGGTTAAGGTCAGGAGACTGACTAGGCCACTCCAACACCTTGATTTTTTCCCTCTTGAACCAGGCCTTGGTTTTCTTGGCTGTGTGCTTTGGGTCGTTGTCTTGTTGGAAGATGAAATTACCACCCATCTTAAGATCCTTGATGGAGGAGCGGAGGTTCTTGGCCAAAATCTCCAGGTAGGCCGTGCTATCCATCTTGCCATGGATGCGGATCAGATGGCCAGGCCCCTTGGCTGAGAAACAGCCCCACAGCATGATGCTGCCACCACCATGCTTGACTGTAGGGATGGTATTCTTGGGGTCGTATGCAGTGCCATCCAGTCTCCAAACGTCACGTGTGTGGTTGGCACCAAAGATCTCGATCTTGGTCTCATCAGACCATAGAACCTTGAACCAGTCTGTCTCAGAGTCCTCCAAGTGATCATGAGCAAACTGTAGATGAGCCTTGACATGACGTTTAGAAAGTAAAGGAACCTTACGGGCTCGTCTGGAACGGAGACCATTGCGGTGGAGTACGTTACTTATGGTATTGACTGAAACCAATGTCCCCACTGCCATGAGATCTTCCCGGAGCTCCTTCCTTGTTGTCCTTGGGTTAGCCTTGACTCTCCGGACAAGCCTGGCCTCGGCACGGGAGGAAACTTTCAAAGGCTGTCCAGGCCGTGGAAGGCTAACAGTAGTTCCATAAGCCTTCCACTTCCGGATGATGCTCCCAACAGTGGAGACAGGTAGGCCCAACTCCTTGGAAAGGGTTTTGTACCCCTTGCCAGCCTTGTGACCCTCCACGATCTTGTCTCTGATGGCCTTGGAATGCTCCTTTGTCTTTCCCATGTTGACCATGTATGAGTGCTGTTCACAAGTTTGGGGAGGGTCTTAAATAGTCAGAAAAGGCTGGCAAAAGAGATAATTAATCCACACATGTGAAGCTCATTGTTCTTTGTGCCTGAACTACTTCTTAATACTTTAGGGGGACCAAACTGAATGCTGGTGGTTTGAGGGGTTGAATAATAAATGACCCTCTGAATTAACTTTTAGCGCTTTAAAAAAAAAAAAAAAAAATTTTTTTTGTGGCACTGCATTTCCCACTTCCAGGCTGATCTACAGTCCAAATGTCACAATGCCAAGTTAATTCTGCATGTGTCAACCAGCTAAATCTGCAGGGGGTTGAATACTACTTGTAGGCACTGTATATACAAATAAATTAATATACTATTACTTTGACAATTATACCCAGTATTTGAAGTAAATATTAATGAAGATAATTATGTTTCTACAGTGGGACATGGACAATGACTCCTCTTGTTAAGAGTGATTCGATAGCTTGGAAAAGGAGGCGAGCCTTGGACGGAGGTTTTGGAGGTACCGATAGAAGAAAAAAGGTTGGTTGGTCGGGACACAAACTCTATATTGTAATCGGAAGGCACCAGTTCTCTGACCCACCTGTCGTCTGTAACAGCAAGCCAGGCTTGACGAGAGCATAAAAGTCATCCTCCTACCTGCGAGGTGTCTTCCGAGGTAAACGAGTCATGAGGAGGAAAACCTATGGTATCTTGATCCCTTAGGTTTGGACTGGCGAGAATGGGATTGCCAGTTTGTGCTCGATTTCTGGGGACCTGTGACCTGTTTCTACGGGGTGAGCGACTGCCGGTTTGTGCTGGTCTGGAGAGCGACCAGCGAAACGAGTTCAGAAAGGATCGAAACTGTGTTTGTTGGCAGAAGTTGAAGGGTCACTTTGGTTTGCATTGGGGAAAAAAACGTACTCTTACCTCCTGTAGCATCTGAAATTAGTTTGTCTAATTTTTCTCCGAAGAGACGGCCACTGAGGTATGGAAGGCTCATCAGATACATTTTAGATGCTGCGTCTGCCTTCCATTCCCGCAACCAGAGGGCGCGCCTGATTGTAATGGCGTTTGACGCTGCTACTACTGCGCAATTTGCTGTATCCATGGCGGCATGAAGTAGATAATCTGCAGTGACAGAAATTTGTGCTGTCTGATCTGATAGTACGGGATCAGCTTCTGTGGTGCGCAAGGCAGTATGCAGATTGCCAGCCCAAGTCATGATGGCCTTTGCTGCCCATACTGAAGCGAAGGCTGGAGACAATGATGACCCTAAGGCTTCAAACACTGATCGAGCCATCTGTTCCACCTGGTGGTCAGTTACGTCTTTCATTGAGGAACTGTGAGGTAAGGAGAGTCCGAGCAGCCAGACGAGACAATGGGGGGTCTACTTGAGGCGGATCCGCCCAGTCCTGGGTCACTGCTGGTAAAAATGGATAATGTGCTTCCAATGTTTTCCGGTTGCCAAATCTTTTATCTGAACAGAAGCGATGTTTTTGAAGGATGTCCTGAAATTCAGGATGATCCGCAAAATATTTATGTGGTCGTTTAGCTCTTTTAAAGGAAACCTTGTGACCTGGGGCGTCACAAGATGGGTCTGATCCATTAATCAGGTACTAGATGTAAGTAATCAAATCCTCAACCAGAGCCACCGCATCTGGGGGGTCTAGTTCAAGGGATTCGTCTAAGTCCAGGTCTGAACCTAGGTCATAAAGACCCTCGGAGCCAGAGGAATCATAGTGGCTTTCCCGGGTTCTCTACGAGAGGACGCTGGAGAGGGTGTCCTTCGTGTCCTCTCTGTGTCCATATCAAGACGCAAAAGGGTCCAGTCAGTAGACCGTCCGTGGTCCGTGCTTTCATCTTGTGTGGGCTGAACAGGTTAAGCATTGGTGCAGGGAGAGGAGTGGTAGATTACAACATAATAACAGCCCATTCTGGCGCAGTATTAGGTGCATTGGACTGTCCGAGATCTATGGGGGGGTTCAGGCACATTAGAAGGAGTGCAGTCCTGGCAGTGTGGGGTAGTACATTCATCAGGCAGGGGAGCTTTGCAAGCTGTACAAGTAGCATAATAGGAGGTAAAGGCTCTGGTAGTTCTATTGCTTCTTGAGCCTGACATATTTATACAAAAAACTTTGGATACAGTCCCACAACAGTTGCTCAGGCACATAGGAGAACAGGGATAGAAGAATGCTGCAGCAATGACAGTGTCCCTGCTGGCTTCTTACCACCTTTTTTGTGTGTCCCACTCATAGTCCAGTGGTCCTGTGCCCTCCAGAGATATCGATGGTGTGAATGTGCTTCAGTAGTACTTGCCGCTGCTGTGCGGTGTGCAGCAATGGCGCCGCTGGTGTTCCCGCTCTATACTGTGCGGTGTACAGCAATGGTGCCACTGATGTATGGATGAAGAGGGCAGAGCTGGTAAAAGGGCGCGCATTGAGCACTCGTGAGATGCAGAAAGCGCCTTAGAAGCACTGTCCCACCCCCTTTGACGACGCTGTGGGAGCTCCGACATCATCCCCAGGGCAGAGTTGGGGTGGGGAGAGACAGTGAGCTCACCGCTAGGCCCAAAGCCGGGACCTCGCGTGAGTAGCGGGGCCTGGGAGCGGTGGAGGGCCGGCGCGGATGTCCGGAGGAGGCCGGAATGGAGCCATGCCCTGGCTGTATCCAGAGGCTGGACCCATAATGGACATAGTCTCAGATGCCACAGCTGACATCCAGCTCAGCTAAAAGCTGGGATCAGTGTATCCTTTAAGGGGCTGCATGAGAATGCTACGGAGCTGCTGAGACTGACAGCAGACCGGATGGTACCTTGTGGTGCCTCAATCTATTGAGGAATGCTCCAGTAGTACTTCCTACCGGTTTGATGCTCCTGTAGGTGATGCAGTCAGAGCTCAACTTCAACCCGAGTCCCCATCAGTGGTGAATCAAGGAAGGAGGGAGAGATGTGCTGGGGATATCTCGACTTCAACCCAGCACCCCCAACAGTGGGGGGCTGAGGAAGGAGGTCAGCATGTGGTAGGGGTATATCGACCTCAATCCAGCACCCCAACAGTGGGGGGCCGAGGAAGAAGCATGCCGGGGGTCTTCCATGTGCAAGACCCTCACTTGAATCCTCTTGAAGAAGGTAAAAGTGAAAAATTGTTGTGAAAAAATAAAAATAAAAGAAGAACAATAAAAAATTGTGTGTGCCTCCTAACGACACTAAGCAAAGACTGGTGAGGCAGTGCCTGCTCCGGGGGTGTATACTGCAGAGGAGGTGCCACTGTTAATCTTTTTTTGTTTTTTTCTTTTTGCAGATCTTGCTTAGTGTAGCCTCCTAGTGGACAGCAGCATAACACCAACGGTCCAGTGTCCCCCAATGAGGCGAAGGAGAAAACTTAAGTTGTCTGTAGTTACCTCTTTTTTAATCTCCATGCTCTAGGCAGTTGCCCGGTGCCTGGGTATTGACTACCAGCTTGTCCACTTCTGGTTCATTGCTAAGGGAGAAGTAAAAGTCTCCCACAGCATTGGGCTGTGATTGGTATTAGAAATGTACAAATATGGGTGGCGACTGTTTAATAGGTGAGCAGTGCTGAGAGACCTGACAAACTTATAAAATGTACATTAAAGATACCGGAATCACGGCCATATTTTGTGCTTACCTTAGAGACTGCTCCAATAAGGGTTCAGAAGCAGCAACCCTCCTCCGACGAGCCGGTGTAACTAAAATCTAAACAAAAGCAGATTAGGATTCTCATTCACATACTAGCAGCAATATCCCACTCTAACCATGGAAAGAATATAATCCAAAAACTACCCAAAATAAATGCTATTTTTCATATATATCAAAATCCATATAGGGTAGCAGATAATGGCAAAAATGGATAAGGCTGGAGTTCATAAGAATTTATCTAGCCAAAAAGCAAAGAAACACTCAAAAATGCTAAATAACTTTATTAAAGAACGTAAAAACAAATTATCAGAAAAGGTAAAAATATGAATCACACACAGCAAAGAGGCGACATATTCACAAAAATTGATGGTATGGTGTGGTATATGGGGTACAAAGATAGTGGGGCCATTCTTCATCAATAGAAACCTCAATGCCACTGGATATCTGGATCATGTGGCAATTTCAGATATCCAGTGGCATTGAGGTTTCCATTGATGAAGAATGGCCCCACTATCTTTGTACCCCATATACCACACCATGTCATAAATGTTTGTGTTCCAACAGTCTTGGAGGGATCTATCCACCGTGGTTAGTGTCAGGCCAATAGCAGTGGTTTTGTTTTATAACTTCACCATTCACAAAAGTTTGCCTCATCACTCATCTGAAGGCAATTGTCTATGCTGTGAAGATGTTGTGCAGCATCTGATACAATGGATACTGGAAGCCTGTGCTAGCATTTCTTCTGTGGTGTTATCAGTGTGTCAAGTGGGAGAAGAGGGTTGCATTGACAATCCAACACAATGGGCAGCACTTTGAACACATTTTATAAGTGGTCATAAACTTGTAAATAACTCATGAAAAAATAAAGTTACGTTAAAACCAAGCACACCGTTGTTTTTCTTATGAAATTCTCAATATGTTTGATGTGTCACATGACCCTCTTCCCATTGAAAAAAAATAAAGTTGGATCCAAAATGGAAGACTTCAAAATGGCCGCCATGGTCACCACCCATCTGGAAAAGTTTTCCTCCTCCCATATACTAATGTGCCACAAACAGGAAGTTGATATCACCAACCATTCCCACTTTATTTAGGTACATCCATATAAATGGCGCACCTTGTAAAACAAAATCTAAGGCTACATTCACACTGTGCGTTTTTTGCAGTGCACTGAAGACAATGATCACTGAAATGACACCCCAGCAAAGGTCCTGGGTTTCCATGTTTGCCATTCAGACTGTGCTCTTCTAAAGTGATCGTGTTCTCCCTTTAGGAGAACGCATTTTTGAAGATGACATGTCAATTTGAGCTGAGTTTTTCTCCAGCGTTTTTCCCAAGGAAATCTTCAAAATGGAAAGAAATGCAGCACTCAATAACGGATCAGAAACATTCAATAACTGAGCTTTAATTGGTGCGTTTTTTTCACAGCTCCTGTTTTGCAGCTAAAAACCGCAAACAGAAGAGAAAAAAATGCAGAGTCTGAATGTAGCCTAAGAATAGGAACAGGAAAACAACGTACAAAATATACAGCGCACAAACATACATCTAACAGGAACTTGCGCCGAAAGTAAACAGGAGGAATGGCGCTACAAATTTATATACTGGCTTGGTTTGCCCAGGAGACGGGCGCTTCTCCGGGGGAACTATTTGGAGCACCAGGATCACTGAATGACAGAAAAAAATGCAGAGTCTGAATGTAGCCTAAGAATAGACACAGGAAAACATACGTACAAACATATACAGCGCACAAACATACATCTTACCAGGAACTGTGCGCCGAAAGTAAACAGGAGGAATGGCGCTACAAATTTATATACTGGCTTGGGTTTGCCCAGGAGACGGGCGCTTCTTCGGGGAACGTATTTGGAGCACCAGGATCACTGAATGACAGAAAAAAATGCAGAGTCTGAATGTAGCCTAAGAATAGACACAGGAAAACATACGTACAAACATATACAGCGCACAGACATACATCTTACCAGGAATGTGCCCAAAGTAAACAGGAGGGAATGGCTCAATTTATATACTGGCTTGGGTTTGCCAGGAGACGGCCTTCTTCGGGGAACGTATTGGAGCACCAGGATCACTGAATGACAGAAAAAATGTAAAAATTAGTTAACCCTTCACCTTCAAGCCTGTTTTCACCTTCCTGCCAAGGCGATGTTTTCATTCTGACCAGTGTCACTTATTGATAATCAATCTGAAATGCCTCAATATATTCCACTGATTCGAGACGATTTCTGATAGGCTGTCATTCATGTTAGTTTGGTTGATCTGATTTGTGTTCATTTATGAAAATATAAATTAAAAAATAACATTTTGCAATTTTCATACTTTGAATTTTTATAACCTTAAACCAGATATTATACACACAGAAAAGCCAATAAAACACATTTTGCACATGTCTACATCATATCAGCACCATTTGTGAAACATTATCTTTTCAATGTTGGAAGGGTTAAAGGTTTATCAAGCAACTTCTCATTTTCTTCAACAAAAATCTGCACAACAAATAGTTTTAGAAACCATATCCCATTTGGAGGGGCTGAGGGGCCTGTGACATAAAATAAACCAAAGTGACACCGTTTTAGATAGTGCACCCTTCAAAATGCCCCAAACCACAAACCAGTGAGGTTATTAACCCTTGTGGTGATCTACAGGATTTAAAGGAATGTAGAAGGAAAACATGAACATTTTACTTTTTCCCATATAAATGTTGCTTTAGTCCCGAAACTTCAATTTGTACAAGGGTAACAAGAGAAAATGGATCCCATAATTTGTTGTGCAATTTCTCAGGAGTACGCCGATGCCCCACGTGGTGGAAAACACTTTCCAGGTACAGTACAAAGCTAAGAAGGGAAGGGGCGCCATATTAGAGAGCAGTATTTGCTGCTATTGTTTGTATGTGTCATGTAACATTGGCAGAGCCCCTGAGGTTCCAGAACAGCAGAACGCCCTATAAGTGACCCATCGTACAAATCATACCAATGAACGGATCTAGGGGTGCAGCGCTCATTGATATCACAGGTGTGCTACTGAATTTTATACAATTGGGCAGCGAAGAAAAAAGAATTACGGTATTTTTTCAGACTATAAGATGCTCCTTACCATAAGACACTCCCTAGATTTAGACACCAGAAAATAGGAAAATATTTTTACTTTTTTTCTTAAACTTTCCAGAAAGTGCAGGGGCCATTACCACTTATTTTAATACAATGAGGTAGAATAGGAAAGTAATAAATCTATTGTTAGTGTTTCTCTGCAGTGTGCATATTAGGGTTCATTCACATCAGCGTATCATGCCTCGCTGAGATTCTCAGTGAGAAAAGTAGCCGAGGATCAGGCGAATGCCATGCGTTTTGTCATCCGTATGACATGAGAGTATGAGAATGTTCATCGCCAAGCATGCATACAACATGCCTATTCAATGTGCTTTTAACAAAGACTTTTACATAGCCCAATAAGTCTGTCAATTTAAAGCTAGTTGTCAGATTTTTAAAAACAATGTTATCTAAAGAGATAGAGAGATAGGTACATGTCCAATAGCTATATAATGTCCCTCTATATATTGCAAGCTTTCACCCTTTAGTTCCTTACATGTGGCACTAAATGATGTTTAGTGCTGTATTTAGGGCAAAAAAAAAAATAATTAAAAAAAAAACATTGACGTGGGGTTCAACCTATTTTTCCTTGCCAGCTAAGGCACTGGAGCCTGCTGACCACAGCTGGTGGTTTTTCCTTGGCTGGTAATCCAAAACAGAGGTCAACCCAATCTTTATTTTTTTTACTAATAATTAATTGCATTGAGCTGTAGGATGGATTGAGGTGAGGGTGACTGCAGCGTAAGTGCAAACGGAAGTGTGTGACTTGAGATTCAGTGACTTTGGATTCAGGGAGTTTAGAAGGGAGTAATTTGTACTGAATTGCTGTCTGTATTTTATTAATACGTTACATTTCTTTCCACTTAACATTTCTGTCTGGTGCATGAACAGGATGCACTAAATGACATAATGATCAGTGGAATCACAAAAATCAAATCTATTTCCAGAGCAGGGTGAGGGTCCTTTGGTCCTGACTGGCTGCAAACATATACCCCTCAGTGGGCAATGATGGTAATTTTACAGGCACCTTTGACAACAATGCATATTAGTTGCTTTTTTGCTCTTTTCTTGGTTTCACATGTATTTTCCAGTTGATTTTGATGCTATATCACACAAATAAACTGAAAAATATATATAGAAAGATTTCAAATAGAAACAGAGGTTATGTCAAGTGACACGGTGCTGAATAGAACTCATAAAAATGAAGAACATATATAAATCTTGTACCATAGGTTCCATATGTGCACTAGCCATTATGCTATATATTCCTTCGTGATTTGTGTAAGTTTTAAAAATGGTGAAGGTGGGATATATAATTTCTTGAATAGCTGTATCTACCAATGTATACAGATGAAAACTCTAGGCATAATAGTGAAGATAGTGAAAATATATGTAAAGTGTGTCATAAAAGTGATAAGATAAAATGAGGATTAAGTAAAAATTTAAAATTTAAACAGCGCAGGGCAGGAGACAGGGCAGGACAGGACAGTAGACAGGCAGGACAGGAGA